>BQKN01058999.1:54171-108629 GCA_022839385.1 Asparagus kiusianus | reverse complement strand
TATGCAATGTTTTCAAAAACACAATTGTAAATATGAAATATATGATTTCATATTTATAAACATGAAAACTCAAAAACTATGTATGTATATATATAGCTATATATATGCATAGAAAACAAAACTTATGTATATATATATAACTATACATATAGACGAAGAAACCAATAAATGTGTGTGTATAGATATTGAGCTTAGAGTATATAACACACATAATATAAAATCTATAAACTACATTACCCAAGCAATCTTGATCTTCAATTTAGCTTGACTTGGTACACTTGCGGATGAAGCTTGAACTTGATCTTTAACTTTGAATTGTAAGGGCTTCAACCCGACATTCCGCCAACCTCCTTAATGATGTGATCGTTGAAGCGCAATCCATCCAACCTCCAACTACGTTGTTTGTCTACAATACATAGAAAAACACAAATACTAGACAAACAACATTAGTGGTAAATTGTTTGTTAAACATCATCAAAACAAGAAGGCCAACAGTCACATGAAGTTTCCGCTTTTGGGACCTGGACACATTTTCCCTAATTTGAAGGCAATAAGTGTTCTTTAGAGTAAAACAGTGTAACGTTTGATTTAAAATTTTAGGGAGATTAGGCTCTACTAATTAGTCTTTTAAAATGAAATAGTTCAAAGATTTTGGACTAAATTAAGGAGGGGAAGAGGGTGTTACTGGAGTCCTAAGATTATTTCCCAATGAGATTAAACACGAAAAGATCCCATTATCCCTTAACTTAATTTCCTAAAATTTACTTAGGATTTCCCTCTCCAGTTATTGGATAATTTCACTTTAACCCCAAAGTTGAAACCTTACTTTTTTGTTTTAACGAAAAAAATTAAAAATTATAAGTGACCCTTGAGGGAAATCATAAACTACAAAAAGCCCCTTAAAAATAAAGACCACCTAGAAAATCTAAAAAATGCACAACTCCTCTTAAAAATTGGAAAATTGCAAACTACCCCCTTAGAATTTGAAAATTACAAGAAACCCTTTAGAAATGTAGAAAACTATAAATAATTCCTTGAAAATTTGGAATATTATAAAAGCAACCCCTTGAAAAATCTAAAATATATTACCAAATTTTAGGTGCTTGTTATAATTTCTAAAAAATATAGTAACCGCCTGACAACTAAAAATTTCATCAATTATCTAAAAACTTGGTCAATTTGTAATTTTAGATTTTTGTAGGGGGGCTTCATATTTTTGTGAGGATTGGTTTGTAATTTTAAGTCTTTTCAAGGACCTATTTGTGGTTTTTTTGATTTTTTTAGTGTGTTGCTTGTAATTTTTTATATTTTGAAAGTTTTTCGTAAATTTGAATTTAAAGGGTTATTTGCAGTTGTTCAATTCTTCCTGTGCTATTGCATTTTAGAGTTCTTGTTGTTACCGTAATTTTCAGGGACTTTTTATAATTTTATTTTTCCATGTGTTATTTGTAGTTTTTAATTGTTAGAGGAAAGATAATCCTTCTCTAATAGGAGGGATTTAACAAATATCTTAATTTGGGAGTTAATCTGCAAATGAGGATGATTTGGGGGTGTATATGACATATATGTAGATGGCTATGATGGACAATTTTAAATATGTCGGAGTCTTGTATCACCTTATATTGACAAGTTTCCAAACAAGACATAGTGTTACAAGTGTTAATAACAAATTGAAGCAAACTTATTATTGTAACTTTTACTCACTATAGTCCCTTGGATTTGTTGCATTTTCAAATTGGTACTTTTCTTTATAATCCCTCTTAACTAGTTTGGTATTAAAACTTTCCTCATTGACTTTTTAGTGTAAAAAATCCACTCATTTTGCAATTAAACATTTTTCTTTATCGCTGACAAAAACTTGAGAGAATATTTTTTCAAATTCAAAAGTATTTACAGCAAAAAACACAATGTTTTCGTTCAATTAAAGACTGATAATCATCCTACTAATTATCTACATCTTCAAAATAACAAGAAAAGTTAAGAAATCTACAACTTTATATGTTTTACGTTATCTAAATCAAGGCATAGTAGTTAAAAAAAGCCTAAATGTTTAATCACTTGTTCTTTTTTTATGCTCCTGAGAAAAGGGATTTTCTTAAGAAAAAGAACGTGTGCACTCCTTTCTTTTTGTGCTTGTGGAAAAGAAAGTTGTAAGAAAAAATTTGTAAAAAATTACTCGCGGAAGAAAGTGAAAAGATAGGAGCAATTTTTCTCTTAAATTTAATTCCTCTAGATAATTAACACCTAAATTGTAAAAGTGGCAATGGGTGATTTTAACTTAGTCTCCTTTTGGAGGATTACACTGTTTCTCCTTCAAAATTGTATGTACCCAAGGAAACAAACATAGAATAGAATAGAAAAGTAGGTCTAGACTATTTTTAAAATAATTGTTAGAATAAAATATATATATTATTAGGACTAAATAGTTTACTCCTAATTAATTATTGTCACTACAGTACAAGTAGCGGAGAGAAATATGGCCAACCCTATAGTTAATGGGCCTTAAGCGTATGATAGGAACTAATTTTAATTTAAAAAATATAGTTATTAAGTAGGATTTTTTAGATATTAGTCCCTTAAATCTTTAATAATTAGATATTAGTCCCTTAAATATTAAAAATTGTATTTTAGTCCCTCAAATCTTCAATAATTACATACAATTCCCTCAAATCTTGGAAATTTCATATTAGTCTCTTGAATCTTCAATAATTGCTTATTAGTCCCTCAAATCTTAAAAACTGCACATAGTCCCTCAAATCCTACAGGGTCTTGAAAAATGGTTCGTTATTAGTATTTTAGTTAAAAAACTAATTATGATTTGGTTAACTCCTTTTAGTCAAATCTGCAATCACCAAACTATCCTTCTATCTGATGTTTCAACCATTTGTGAAACTTAACATTGGGTTAGTGTTTTTCTACTTACCATTAGAGATGAAGAACTTAAGTGAGTTAGGATTTATTTTGATCACTTATAGGGTTTAAACTTACCAAGAAATGGTTGGGGAATATTACATAATAGTCCTTCCAAATCTAATGTGATTTAACTTGAAGGACCATTTTGCAACGCCCTGTAGGATTTGAGGTACCAATTTGCAATTCCCAAGATTTGAGGGACTAACATACATTATTAAATATTTAAAGGGCTAATATGCAATTTTCAAGATTCGAGGAACTAATATGCAATTATTAAAGATTTAAGGGACTAATATCTAAAAAAACCCTATTAGATATTAGCCTTAACTCCTATTTTAAATCTACAACAACTTCTTATCAAATCCGATATGAGATTATGCTCATGTTGAAAGTACCCCCCCCCCGGCTCCCCCCCCCCCCCCCCCGGTTAAATAAGGTAAAGCTAATCTAATCCGATAATGATGCCAAATAAAAACTTATAAATTAATATCCTAACAATATGATATAGAAAGAGATATGCAAGGATAAACAATGAAACAATAGGTCATATAAACACAAGCACAAGATGAAGAATAATAGTGCACAAAAAACAATTGCAAACACAAGATATGATCGTGGAGTTCGGTCAACCCTTGACCTATGTCTCCGCTCCTCACCTCGAGGAGATCTCTACTATCAACAAGAACTACATAGAATGGTTTTCAAAGTTTACCAATAACATTTACAATGCACATGATGTCAATCACACAAACTATGCTTCTCTAAGTGTTGGACTACCCGTGTCAACTTCCTCAAGTGTTTAGAATTATAACCTCTCCCTAGGATTTACAACTAACCCACTCCTCTTGGAATTAACCCTAGACTTTCCCAACCACTCCTCTAAGTTCTCATATGTATTACAACATGTTTAAACAATAAGTACGAATAAAAGATTTTTTTTCTCTAAGCAGATGAGAACGAAATATAAATCTCTCTCAATGAATCACTCTCACAACCCAATGTACTAGATATGAAATACTAAATCTCAAGTGGGTATGTGTGTAAACAATGAGTAAAATAAAATCAAACTCAAGTAAATCTAGCTTATATATAAGAATGAAAATATAGAATAGCTAGAGAAAGAGTTTAGAAAACTTCTCCAAAACAAGGAGAGATAGAGATTCGAAGATGAACGCTTCAAAACCGAAATTGAGATCCTTCTCTTTGTGAAACTCTTTTTTACATAAACAAACACATATAAACTTTCTAAAAAACATGCAACCAAAATGGCAAAACTTACTTATGGCTCAAATGACTCCTGAGGACTATTTATAGCCTCACATCCAAAAATAGCTGTTATCAAATAAAAATAGCCATAGCAAAAATCACGCAAATAACTCATCCTATTGCAATAAGTGCAATAGAATGGATGCACTTATTTTTATTGACTATTTAATTGTGCACGAGAATCATTTTTAAAAAACATGGTCTTTTTGAAGCATTTTTTAAGTTTGAAACTTTTTGCAAATCAAAACAAAATTTTGCCAAATGACCAAATCTACCATAAAATTTACATTTAAACACATCAACATGCTTGGGATGAACAATGGGTGCATGTGTGTGTGTGGGGGGTGTGTGTGTGTGTGTGTGGTGAAGAGACTTGATGAGATGTGCAAGGAGTAGCTAATAATGGGTTTTTGTGCATCATAGCAAAATTTTACAATATGGCCGCTGCGACCGCTAATAGAGCATTTGTAAACTTTGCTATACATGTGTGCATAGTGAACGGGTGGTTTAGAAGAAGTAGCACTTGACGTAGCACACATGTCCACAAGTTTCTTATGATTGTCAATGCATGTAATTAAAGTTGAATCTAAAGAAGATATACGGTTTTTCATATCATACAACTCATTGTTTGGCACAATAGCATTGACAATATAAGTAGATCAAACATGATCATTCTTGAATGAAGTAAATTTATTTTTAATAGCTTCTACTTTCAACATGACGTTAATTTTCTCATGAGATAAGCTAGCAACATTTAAGGTCAAAGCATAATGATTCAATTTTAATTTATCATTGTTTTCTTTAAGAATTACATTCTCTTTAGCAATGATATCAAATCTAGATGCTAGCAAATCATGATCGGGTTTTAATTCTACATGCTTTATTTTCAAACTCATAAATTGTGATGCAATTTGTCGTAGGAATTCATTAATCTTTCATAGCAATGATAGTTCACTTTCGAATTTAGACTCGCATATCTCACTAGGGCAATCACCTAGTGGCCGTGTGCATGAAGATGCTCAAATATTGTCAACAATAGTACTTGAAACGGAACCCACCTGAATGCATTCGATTTCCTCCAAGTTGTCGTGATATGTCTTTATTTGTTTCCACAATATATAAGCACTATCACAAGAAGCAAGTTTGTTAGAAATAGATTGATCAAAAGCTTTAAGTAAAAGTTCTAACAACAACTTTTTCATAATAGACATTTTCTTATCATCCTTTCTCCACTTGGATTTCTCCAATGTGGGCACAACATAAGCACAATCAATTATTTTCCATAAATCGACATGTATAGATCTAACAAATAGTTTAAATCAAAACGTCCATTAAGCATAAAGGAAAGTATTTAACGAAGGAGAAACATCTATAGCATAGTCTAAACTAGGTGCACAGTGTATATCTAAGATGATGATGCAAACATAAAAAATCACAAATCAAGATTAGCAAACTATAAAGCGAGGATCTTTGACTCTAAGCGATTAAGCCACAAATCAAGAGCACCACGCTCTGATACCAAATGAATGTACCCTAGAGGGGGCTGAATAGGGTAAAGCTAATCTAATTCGATTACTATGCCAAATAAAAACTTATAAATCAATATCCTAGCAATATGATATAGAAAGTGATATGAAAGGATAAACAATGAAACAATAGGTGATATATACACAAGCACAAGATGAAGAATAATAGTGCGCTAAAAACATTCGCAAACACAATATATGATCACGGAGTTCGGTCAATCCTTGACCTACGTCTTCGCTCCTCACCTCGAGGACATCTCACTATCAACAAGATCTACACATAACGGTTTCCAAAATTCACCGATAACTTTTACAATGCACACTATGTCAATCACACAAACTACACTTCTCTAAGTGTTGGACTACCTGTGTTAACTTCCTCAAGTATTTGGAATTACAACATCTCCCTAGGATTTACAACGAACCCACTCCTCTTAGAATTAACCCCGGACTTTCCCAATCACTCTTCTAAGTGTTATTATGTATTACAACGTGTTTAAACGATAAGTGTGAATAAAGGATTTTGTTCTATAAACAGATGAGAACGAAATATAAATCTCTCTCAATGAATCACTCTCACAACCTAATCTACTAGATATGAAATACTAAAGCTAAAGTGGGTGTGTGTGTAAATAATGAGTAAAACAAAATCAAACTCAAGTAAATCTAGCTTATATATAAGAATCAAAATATAGAATAGCTAGAGGAAGAGTTTAGAAAACTTCTTTAAAATAAGGAGAGACAGAGATTCGAAGATGAATGCTTCAAAATCGAAATTGAGATCCTTCTCTTTGTGAAACTCTTTTTCATATAAACAAACACACTTAAACTTCCTCAAAAACGTGCAGCAAAAATGGCAAAACTTTCTTATAGTTCAAATGAGTCCTGAAGACTATTTATAGCCTCACAAGCAAAAATAGCCGTTATCAAATCAAAAATAGATGTTACAATAAAACTACACAATCAGTCGACTAGTCTATTATATTACTCGACTAATCAACGAGTCGTTTGGTTGACTTCTCATCCCATCAGTCGACTGTCCATCCGATCAGTCGACTGTCTAGAGACTAACTGAAGTAAAAACAAAACACTGGCCGGTTGATAGATCAACTGATCGGTCGACTGATTCAAGCAATCGGTTGACTGATCGACTGTAATAGTAGTTGCTATAAAAATAGCCTTCTGCCAAGTTGACTGGTTGACTATTTAGTCAACTGAAAATAGACATAGCAGATACTTGAGTTTGCTAAAAAGTTAATTTTCTAAAATTGATTTAAAATAGTAAAACAATTCAAAATATAGTAAAACTTGGGAAAACATTTATACCTATGAAAATAAATATGTTAAAAGAGGAATTTCTAAAATAGCATTTCCCATTTGTGAAAAAATCATTATTTTGCAAAACGTACGAAAATGTTAAATATGATTTCATAGATTAACATAATCGTCAAAAAGACAAAATTATTGAATACTTGATTCTGATGAAATCTTTTCAAACAAGTTTTGAGATACTTTTAAATGGATCAATAGACTTTAGAATAGACGTAAAATAATACAATTAAGTCTGTAATCTAAAAACACGTTATTTTCCCAAAAAGACGTATAATGCGATAAATCAAAATAATGTGTGTGTGTTTGGTTTGAGCTCTAAATATAAACACATAAAATAAAACACCTAAACTAACAAACACTATACCCAAGCTGATAATCTTTGTGAAGCTTGATCTTCGAAGTAGGGAAGAAGCGCGATAGTATGTCTTTGACTTGAATGACGACAACTTCATTTTAATTTCCTGTCAACCTCTAAAGGATGTCATTGTTAATGTGCAATTCCATCCAACCTCCTACTAAGGATGATTGTGAGGATACCTAGCGAGCAAATGCAAATACTTAAAAACAAAGTTAGGAATTGTTTGTTAATCATCAAAACCAGATTAGACAATATGCTCATAAACATAAGACCTAACACACATATGATTACTTAACAATCTCCACCTATTCATTGTTATAGAACATTGACAACCGTGTAGGGGACGACATGACTACCAACATCTAAGATCTACACCAGCAACCTCCATAGAACCCAAAATATGACATGCACAAGAACCTTGATAACTATGGAAAGATCCACATATGCAACCAGCATTAGGGAGCTACACCGGCAACCTCCATGGATCCTAAAACATAACATGTACAACTATTCTCGGATATAATGATATGTTGACTTTTCTACCATACATGCACTAAACCACATTGGATGGATCTTAGGCTACAATCTTTGATCTAATACCAATTGATGAGATAAATATGATCCATCCTAGAGTTAATGAGCTTTAAATATTGGCTATGAATCACTTTTAATCTGAAAGCTATAGGTAGTAGGTATTGACACAACTTCTATTTTAAACCCATAATATTCCCCCTCTATTCATTGTGCGTAGAACCTTGATAACCATAGAGGAGATGGCATGGCTAGCAACATCTACGTTGTACACCGTCAATCTCTATGGACCCTGAAACATAGCATGCACAACCATTTTCTAATATCACTACTGCAAAGATTGTAAGAAATGAAAGTTTTAAAATTACAAGTATAAAACTTTCATTGTAGTACTTACAAGTTGTTGATGTCAGTTATCGAACATAGAGTTAAGTGTGGATTGTTTAAGGTGTTAGGGTCCTCAATCTCCTTTAAATCGTTGGTGTGTGAGTAGAAAATCTCATCCTGCACATGAGTAACAGGTAAGAGGGACTTATTTGGGATCTCTGGTGGATCTAAGCTTGAGTGGAGACGAAGAGTGAGTGTAAGTGTTATTCAGGTAGAGTTTTGCTTACTCTATGTAGTAGATAGCATCTTCCATTTACAGAAGATCTAAGGGACAGATGCGTAACTTTGACCAAGTCTAAGTAGGCGGCTCAGTCGGCAGCTACTTTATAGGTGTCGACTATAGAGGTGGATGAGTCACCCAAGCATTTACTGCAATAGTGACGAGGTATGCATGGCACCGATGACGTTCAATGAGTCATAAGGAAATATTATGGATAATTACCGCCTCTTATAAACTGTTAACATTCCAAATTCATATATGCCTTTTTCCCTCCTCATCATCTTAGTTGATGTTGCATTGATCTTGCTACTGACAAATCATAAAATGGAAAACAATGTAAGTTGGATATTTGATTCACCCAATAGAAAGCCATTAAAATTAGGGCTAGAGCAGTGATGATTCTGATCATGCATTCAATGTGATAGTGATTAACTATTGACGGGGGGCTCGAGGATAAACTGCCTCTCCACTCTTGTCTACGAGAGGGTCCACAAATGACACCTTTCACTTTGGTTTTGCGAGCATGCCAATAAGTACCACCTTTTTACTCAGCTTTGAAAGTTCTCGATCCGGCCTTATAGAATGATAATCTGTGGGGGGTTGCAGCTAATGATGAGATCCAAGTAAGGACGTCTTTGGACTTGGCCCTCTTGGGAAAGGGTCAACTGTTGAAGCCGTTCGAGTCATCTTGCATAGGGTGAGGCTGATTTGGTGTTTAGTTAATATGGGACACATGTCAGTTCCTCATGGAGGATTAACACTTAGCCATTTATATGATATAACACTAGCCCCTTTCACTTGAACTTGGGTGGCTGAGTACGAGTTAAATTACACAGTTGACTGTTAGATATTCAAGGCACATTTATGAGGAGACTGACAAGCTGTTGTTCACGTGATGCCCTAACATCATGGGAGATTGTACACTAGCATCGCCTGATTCTTAAAGCGTAGGTGGCGTGTCAAATGGAGAGCAACGCTTTGGTCCCTGAGCAGTCACTTTGAATTGTGAGGTTGATCTCAGCCGTCAGTTAATAACTGAGTCGATTACTATGATCTCGCCATATGCTCGAAGGTCTCAATAAATCCAGTCCCCATTGAGAAATGGAATTAGGCTTATGAGGAGAGTGAATTTAGTTGTTAAAGCTCGTGATACATTTGAGAAGAATTGATAGGTCTTGCATTTGGAGGTGAGTCTCTTGAACTCGACTAGTATGGTAGGGCAATACTAGCCTTGGGGGATCACCTTCTGTTCGCGGGAAAAATCAGATTCTTCTTCATTGACGAACTCATTGCACTCAATGTTAACAACTTTTGCGTTTACAAAGATCCGGTCTTTTTATAAGAGCCGGTTACAACGAAATTCAAAACAAATAAAGAAAAATTACAACTTTCCTTATTTAACGAACAGATCGCGAGCTCCTGTTTTGCGGTCACTCGCTTTGTGGGTTGTTTGCCTGTGCCGGGGTTGATTACCGTGGACCACCGTGCAATCTCGATCCAAACAGATCTACGCGGTATAACGGGTATTATCCCACCAAGGAGATAATAGCCGGGAGGGATCGTTTCACCAAGGAAACGACCGCTCGAATCTCAGGATCTAAGAACCAAGCTTAGATCCGGAGTAGAACAACGTAGATCTGAGAATTAGCCTCTTCGAACTCCTACCTTGTTTGTTGCGGGTGCTCGCCAAGAACTGAATCCGAGTGTCCAAGTCTTCAAGCCTTCGCAATTCCGAGTTGAGGTGACAATCCGGCAGAGTTTCGGCTCCTCAGAAGTTCTGAAAAAAAAGTCCTCTCAAATGAACAACCACCCCCCCTATTTATAGCCTCTCTGAACTGTGCATTTGTGCACAAGAGAGAGGGGGGGAGTCGGGCCACCTCAGGGTAGCTCGGCCTTGGCCGAGCCACCCCGGGTTGGTTTGGTTTGGGCCGAGTCCCCCGGGTGTGTTCCGTTTTGGTGCTTTCCGTCGTTCGGTTGTTTTCCGGTTCTGTATTGAGTTCGTTTGATTTGTTCGGGTCTTGATTTGATAGTCCGAGTCTTTATTTGGCAGTAAATCTACCTCGGTGTTTGAGTTCAAGTCCGTTTTGTTGTTGGACGACTCGTTAACTTTCTGAACCGTTGGATTGGTTCCGCACGCGAACGTATTCCGTTGCTTATGTGCCTCATCGCCTCGTCGCTCGAACGTCTGTTGATTTGTCGAATCATCGTGCCGAGCCATGCTAAGGGACCTTTAGGCAATTTTATACGCCTACAGATACCCCCTCCAAAGTGTTCCAGCCTCATTCTTTTATAGAAGAGTCTGGAATACTTTGGATATGATTGTCCCTACCCTTTGTCGGTGTAACGGGACCTGGAACGACTTTTGTTCTGTATTCCTTCACTCCTTCAGGCTATTCGGTGCTTTGTCGAATGCTTGTAAGGACTCCGGTGCTGCATTTATTGTCTGACCGTCGTTGGAATTTGAACTTGAAGTCGATTCCTGATTTTCCAATCTTTTAGCTTGTGCTCATTTGTTCGACGTACAACTAACCCTCGATTGTTGGCGTTGAGTCTTCCTTTGCGACGCGTTGTCCGGCGTCGTGTTATTGAGTTATCCTTAAGAATATTTTTAGAAAAAATATTCTCCAGGAATTTCTCAATAAAAATAGGGAATACTTTATACTCGTATACCTTATTGGAGTAATTCCGTGCTCAAAATAAGCTGAACCGGCTTGAAAATGAGCCAAAAAAGGTAGTAATTTGGCTCAAAAAATTTCTTCCGTTCCTTTCGAATGTGTGGGAGAGACAGGAATAAACCAAGGATGGGACCCTCAGTTGATTTGAAGTCATTTCGACGCTTAATTCAGCTCCAATTTGAATTCTGGTTCGAATTTGGTTCAAACTGGTTCGAAATTGATTCAAACTGGTCCATTCAGACTCAATTTGGCTCATTCTGGCTCAGTCTGGTCCAATCTGGCTTGGTCTGGTCCAGCCAGGTTCAATCTGGCTCAATTTGGCCCATTCAGACTCAATTTGGCTCATTCTGGCTCAGTCTGGCTTGGTCTGGTTCAGCCAGATCTGGTTCAAGGCTGGTTTGGATCTGGTTCAAGGCTGGTTCACCCCTATAAAACCCCACTCTTTTTCTCTCCTAGGGCCGGCCCTCTCCTTCTCCTCCTCTCTCTTGGATTCCTTTTCCCTCTTGTATTCTTTCCTTCAAATCTCCATAAATACCCTAGATCCATCCTTCCTTTGGATCTTAGATTGAAAAATCCCTCAAAAAACCTTCAAATAAAAATTTCTCTCAGGCCCCTCGAGCACGTGGTGAAAGTTTCCCAAAAGGTCTCATCTTTGTTGGATCTCGAGCCTTTCTTCAGGTAAATCCTCCACAATTTTGATCTTTTTCATGTTCAATTCAATTTATGCATTTGTGGGATCGCATGTGAGGGTTGAGGGTGTAATTTGATGCCTCGAGTTAATCTTTCAGGGGGGTAGATCTGATAAAAAAGTGATCTTTTTTCTAGATCTGACCTCTTAATTTATTTTGCAGCTCATCATGTCGCGTTCTTCGAGAGGTCGTTCCCCTGCTATGTCGGCTGATGGCGTGCCTCCCTCCTATGCTGGTGAGCTATTTTTGGCAGTATTTGGAAATTTACAAATTAGTCCTTATTTTCTTGGAAATTTGCAAATTGGTCCTTTTTACCCCACGTTGTTCTCCTTGGCGAGGCAATCGGGAAAAGCCTTGATTCTCCTTGGTGAGGATCGACGCTTCAAAGATATGTTTTGCTTGGTCGAAACCATATCTCAAAAATAAAGGGGGCGATTTGACGCTGCATTGCGCTTTATAAGGCAGGGATATGTTATCGGCATGCCCTGTTTTGTGATTGCACAATGTGGCCAAATCATCTCACCCTTTATAAGGTAATGACTCTATCTTAGCTATTTGTAAGATGAGTTCAATTTCCTTTTATAATTAAGACTAACCAGCACTTAATTGCTTGTTTTCAGCGGTGAACGGACGTCATGGTGACGTTTTATCTTCAGTTTTGAAGAGATTATCTGTATGACCGACGATGAAGAAGAAGAGGATCCTATTGCCGCGATTGTGTCTGACCAAGAGTCTGTCTTCACGGTTTCCGAATCTATACAAAGCATCCTCCAAAAAGTAGAGAAGGTTGTGCAACAAACGGTCACTGACATTTGTTCTGGACAGGGAAGATCTTATGATTTGCTCCTTTTCATAACAGACAGTCTTGAAGACATTCAGCGTGTAGGTGGCATCCGGCTAGCTGGACGATGCGAGATAAGGCTGACTTGCTTAGAGGAACTCATATATCGCTTGGAAGATTTAGTAAACTTCGACTCATATGATGAGGCCACGCCACTTATGATCGATGCTCAGACTCGGAGGATGCGTGAGCGTAAGGCCAGGGAGAGACGTATCTCAGAGCAAGAAGTAATCGTCGCGAACTTGTATGAACGGCAACGTCGTCTGCAGACTAAGATGGATGCTTATAACAGTATTGCTGATAGGACTGGGATTAGGACCGCCCAAGGGGAGAAGACTCTAAAAGATTTTGAGCGTGAGAGCACTAGGGTTCAAGATGTTTATAGAAGAGAGTTGGAGATTCTTCACACATTGCGCCGAGAAGACGTAGCTGCCAACACTGCCGCCATTCTTGCGTGTGCCAAGCTTCAGAAGGAAGAAGAGGAGAGGGTTCGGGCGGAAGTCGCCAAGGAACTTGCCGATGTCAAGGCTAAAATTGCTTCCTTCAGTTTGTCAGATCTGATTTGAGACATTTTCTTGTATCTCAGCTTGGTTTGGTTTCATTAATAAAACAAAGTCTTTTCATTAGCGCACTCTTCTTTTCATCATTATGCTTCTCTGTTGATCGTGAATCCGACGATCATAATACTTACAGGATTTTTGGCAAACCCTCAGCCTTCAACGGGTTTGATGAGCCTTTACCGACTACCGTTTGAGTCGGGCTAGCATGCGAGTTGTTTAAATCCGTTCGCATGTAACGTTATGCTCAGAGATTGAATTCTCTGAGACTTCCTGCTATGATGTCGAATACATAGACTTCGCCATTGTTACGGGAATAGGCTACCCGGCGACACGTGTTAGGTGTCGGCTTTAGGATTCTTGGCTAACCCCCAGCCTTCAACGGATTTGATTAGCCTTTACCGACTACCGTTTGAGTCGGGCTAGCATGCGGATTGTCTAAATCCGTTCCGCACATGACGTTAAGCTAAAAGAGTTAACTCTTTTAGTGCTACGATATTGAATACGTAGACTTTGTCTTTCTCCTGTGAAAAGACTAAACAGCAACGTGTATGAGACGTTGACTTAGGATTTTTGGCAAATCCTCAGCCTTCAACGGATTTGATGTGCTCTTACCGACTACCGTTTGAGTCGGGCTTACATGCGGATTATTTTAATCCGTTCCGCATGTGACGTTGCGCTAAAGGAATGAACTCCCTTAGGCTTTGTGCTACAACTTTGAATATGTAGACTTTGCCATTGTTATGGGAATAGGCTACCCAGCAACGTGTTTTAGACGTTGGCTTATCCCTACTTAGGTTTCGGGATAACATACCCCAGAGTCAGACTCCGGTGTCTTTTTCTACGGATAAAGACCAAACCGGCGACGCGTGTTAGGCGTCAACATATCCTTTCTTAGGATTCAGGATAAAATTCCCCATGCGTGTGAGGCATGGATTTCGGTGTTATTAATAACAACCTGCCACAATGTTGAATATGTGGACGAGTGTTCTTTCCAACGGCTAAGAACTAACCGACCGCGCGTGTTAGGCGCGGACTTATCCTTACTTAGGTTTCAGGATAAAATACCCCAGAATCGAACTCTGGTGTCTTCTTCTACGGAGAAAGACTAAACCGGTGACGCGTGTTAGGCGCAGACTTATCCGTGCTTAGGATTCGGGATAAACTTCCTAGGATGAATCCTAATTTTATAAATTTTGGAAAAGGGGTTGGTGTGGGAAGGAAGAATTTTATATTCTATTCCCTGAACAAGGAAGGAAGAATTTTATATTCTATTCCTTGTTTCTGGAAAGGAAGAATTTTATATTCTATTTCCAGTGCAAGAAGGAAACTAGAAGTGGGATCTCCACTCCGAGAATCCGGAAAATCTAGATAAGCTTACCTTTTATAGGATTGGTTATCTGATCGAAAGAAGAGTTCTTCGTTTATCGAAGTGAAATTTCAGCTTCGGTTATAACCATGAAAGGGTTGAACCAAAGAGAAAAGAAAGAGAGTTCTTTCGTTTATCGAAAGGGGACTCCGAATTGAGAGTGGATCTTTTTGGTGGTGTGAACTTGGGTTATCCTTTAGAATATTAAGTGTAATATTCTTCAAGGAATTTCCCGATAAATGGGTTGTCTTGAACGTACTAGGGATAGTACTTTTTCAAAAACTTCCCATTTATTGGCATTAATTGCCTGATGCCCTCTAAAGAAATTAAGCGGTAAGCGCCGTTTGAATAGACTGTGTCTATTACAAACGGTCCTTCCCACTTAGGTTCGAATTTACCTTTCTTCTTAGAGGTGAGGATTATTGGTCGGCGAGCAGCGAGGACCAGATCTCCTTCCTTGAAGCTTCTTTGGCGAACCCTTTTGTCAAAAGCCCTGGATATCCTAGCCTGGTAGAACTCGATGTGTTGTTGAGCTTCCAAGCGCTTTTCGTCCAGCCTTTCGAGTTCTTCGAGACGCTTTTGATGCTGCTCTTCGGTCGTCATCTCAGTTGCGAGAGCGATCCGAAGGGAGGGGATTTGAATCTCTAACGGTAGCACAGCTTCACATCCGTACACCAGAGAATATGGAGTGGCTCCTGTAGGTGTACGTATGGTGGTGCGATAAGCCCAGAGCGCTTCGCCGAGTTTATCGTCCCAATCTCGCTTATTGGTCTTCACAAGCTTTGACAGGATCTTGATGATCGTGTTGTTGAAAGCCTCAGCTAATCCGTTCGCAGCGGGATAATAAGCCGTTGACGAAACATCTTGAATCTTAAACTTGTCACAGAACCTGATGAAGGCGTTGCTTATGAATTGTGGACCGTTGTCATGAATGATACGCCTCGGCACGCCGTGTCGGTATATAACATAATGCTTGATGAAGTTGATGACGTTGTTCGTCTTCACTTCTTTAAGCGGAATGGCTTCAGCCCACTTTGAAAAGTAGTCGGTGATTGCGAGAATAAATCGATCACCTTTGACTGAAGGCGGGAAGATGGGACCGACGATATCCATACCCCATGTCTCGAATGGCCAAGACGTGGTTGATGTGTGTAATCGCTCCGGTGGTTGGTGCATATAATTCGCATGCACTTGGCAAGCGTGACATTCTCGGGCGTACTCGATCGCGTCACGAACCATTGTTGGCCAGAAATATCCCATTCTTCTGATTCGATCATACAGCTTGGGACCAGGCTGATGCGCACCGCATTCTCCTTCATGTGCTTCCTTAAGAACTTCTTTTGCTTCTTCGTTCGAAAGACATCGGAGAAGTAAGTCGTCATATCCCCGGCGATATAACGTATGGGTCTCGGTATTGTAAAAGAACCATGGTGCTCTTCGGCGAATAGATTCTTTTTCCTTTACATCCTCCGGCAAAATACCATATTGGACGTAATCGATGATGGGAAAACACCAATCTCGGGACTCGGAAGTTTCTATCTTCCTCCTCTTCGATATCCATATCGTATATGGGTACGCAGAGTTGGTGTGATCTTACTGTGACTAGCAGTTCAGTTTCGGGCGGTTGCGCAAGTGATACTGCTAGTGCTACCAGTGCATCCGCATAAACGTTCTGGAGACGTGGGATGTATTCGATGTAGAATTCTTCAAAAGAATCTGCCATTCCGACGGCCTCCTGGTGGTACGGAATCAGATCTGGGTTCCTGACTTCATACTCTCTACGAACTTGGTTGACTATCAATTGAGAGTCCCCAAAAGCTTCGAGATACTCGACCCCCAGCTCTTTAGTGAAACTGAGTCCAATGATGAGCGCGTTGTACTCGGCTACGTTATTGGAACATGGATTCGTCAGCGAATAAGTTCGGGGCATCACATGCTTCCCTGGGAAAACTAAGACCACTCCAACTCCGGAAGTGACCTTAGGACATCCAGGGGTTACTGCCTTATTAACTGCTCTCGAAGCACCATCGAAGTATAACTGCCATACTTGTTGGTGTGACGTGGTATTAACCTCGTGGGTTTCATCTGGCAAGTCATCGTATACTTCAACCGTATCTGTTGTCGGGCTTCCCGCCAAAAGATCACAAATCGCTTGTCCTTTGACCGACTTCTGCTGTTTGAAGTGCAGATCATACTGGGACAAAAGAAGGGCCCACTTTGCTAACCGCCAATTCATCGAACCTGGTTGAGTCATGAATACCCGTACCAGATTAACATTAGCGATGACGTAAATCGTCTGGCCAACTAAGTAATGTCGCATCTTCTGTACCGCAAACACCAATGCGAGACATTCTTTCTCGATCATCGGGTATCGAGACTCGGCGCCTATCAAGGTCCGACTTAGATAATAGACTGCCTGTTCGTGACCATTATCATCGTCTTGTGCTAATAAAGCACTTATCGAATGGTTCATCGCCTTGATGTAAATCAAGAACGGTTTACCTGATTTTGGTGCGACAAGAACAGGGGGATTCATCAGATATGCCTTGATATCTTCGAATGCCTTCTGGCAAGCATCGTCCCAAATAAACGATACGCCCTTCTTGTTTAGCTTAGAAAATGGTTGGCATTTCCCGAAAAGATTCGAGATGAACCGCCTGATGTAAGCTAAACGCCCTTGCAATCCTCTGAGTTCTCTTAGATTCCTCGGAAGTTGCAATTCGTTTATCGCTTTTACCTTGTCTGGGTCAATGTGTATACCCTTAGTGGTGACGACGAATCCAAGGAATTTTCCGCTGGACATTCCGAGGAAGGATTTTGTGGGATTCATCTTCAATTGATGACTCCGCATAAGATCAAACATCGTTCTCAAGTCTTTGATATGATCTTCTTTGTTGCGGCTCTTTACCACCAAATCATCAACGTAGCATTCCACCGTTTTCCTGAGATGTTTCTGGAAAATCTTAGTCATTGCTCGTTGGTATGTAGCACCTGCATTCTTCAGACCGAAAGGCATCACCGTATAGCAGAAGATACCGAGGGGCGTTCTGAATGCTGTATGTTTCTCGTCGTCCGGGTGCATCTTGATTTGATTATAACCCGAAAAGCCGTCCATGAAGGACATTCTTTCGAATCCACATGTATTGTCAATAATGACATCCGTGATCGGGAGAGGAAAATCGTCTTTTGGACATGCTTCGTTCAGATTCCTGAAGTCGATGCAAATCCTGATCTTGCCATTTTTCTTCATGACGGGAATGATGTTGGCTAACCAGTCTGGATGTTGATCCTCTCGGATGAATCCTGAGTCGATCAACTTCTTAACCTCAGCCTCGATGGCTTCCATGATCTGCGGACGAAACCGTCTTTGCTGTTGCTTGACAGGCTTGGCATCCGGCTTGATGTCGAGACGGTGCATTGCCACATTGGGGTCAAGCCCTGGCATGTCTTCATAGTTCCAGGCGAAGACATCAATGTACTCTCTGATCAAGGCAATTAACTCTTCCTTCTCATCTGAGGGGAGACTACCACTGATGAATATGGGCTTTGGATTGGTTTCATCGCCCATATTAATTTGGACTACTTCGTCTTCGGTGGGTGGCTCTCTTTGTTCGAACCTATCATCATACTGCATGTTCAGGTGATGAACCCATGGGTCCTCCCACGTTTGCATTTGATCGTCGTCCTCCATCGTAGACGGATCAGCTGTAGTCATATTCGACATCAAGGTCTTGAACATTTCTCCCAAACTTGTGTCGGAATCCTCCTCTGAAGAATCTGGCAAATACCCATCCTTAGCTTTGTTAGCAATGTGATCAATGATTTGCCAGCCACATTCGTCGTCTGATGAGACATAGCCTAGGCCTCTCTTGTGACGGTAATAATTATCCGGTTTCCCTTTTGGGACATATGCCACTTTGACTGGGACACGGGAACCTCGATCGAAGTATAAACCTTCTCCGAGTGTAAAGTCGTATCCTTGTTTTTCCATGAGCGTACGCGCTTCCGGACTATACTTTGATAAGTGCAGACCAGATTTGTCGTCGTCTTCATTTTCTCTTAGGAAATGATCTGGCAACGGAAGACTTCCTCCTTTACCGTAGATCACTTCTTTTTGCCCTCCTGTTTTGGCAGGAATAATCCAAGTTGTTCCGAAAGAATGCTGGGGACGCTTCTTCGTTACATAAGAAGATCGGAGCGGCATACATAACTCGGGATTATCGTATAATCCCTTTATCGCATCATCAAGAGACAAGGAATACTCTAAATCACGATTTATTTCAATATCGGCAAGTTGCCAGTTACAACCGCCATCTGACGACTGTTCGTCGTCGAGATTGATTACAAAGGGTATAATGTCATTTAGAACAAAACCACCATTGTAATCGAATCCGGCCTCGGAATCAGCTTCTTCTCCGCTGTCCGTGCCCTGGATCGATGGTTCCGTATCGGATTCATTACCATAAAGGAGAGAATCTGTAAAGTAATTCTCATACCCTTTAAATGGTTGCTTATCCGCGACCACCGTCCTAACCCTTCCATCAGTGTCGACATATTTCAGACACTGATGTAAGGTGGAGGGAACTATAACATTACTATGGATCCAAGGCCGACCCAATAGTAAGTTATAGGATGTCTCAGCATCAATCACGTAGCACGTGACCTCCGTTTTCAGATCGCCCATCTGGCACTTTATCCGGATTTTCCCCAAAGGTCTTGACCCGCTGGTGTTGAATCCGTAAATGACTGTGCCCGTAGATGCCAACTTGCTGACTAGAATGCTAAGGCTGTGCATTAGGCGAAGTGGCATAATACTCACAGCGGAACCCGGATCCACTTGGATTCGGTTGACCTCGCTGGAGCCAATGTACCCGACGAAGTACAAGGGCCGATCATGATTTGAATTCTTCGTCTGCATGTCCTCTTTGGTGAAGGTGATGCAAGGAAGATTCTTGGCCGCCACATTACACTGTTGGGCCATCATTTCCAATTCTTCGGGAGCTGGTTTGATCCTGGTGAGGAATGCCTCCGAATCGGCCAAGGCTTCTTGCAAGGCTTCTCTAGTTTCCTTGGACAATCGGAGCAACTCGTACAGCGTTATCCGCGCTGGAATATTGGCTAGCTGAGCCATGATGTCGAAGGCACGCGGATTTTTTGAACTCTCCGGTTTGTCCTTTCCAATCGGACGACTGAAACTAGACTGCTTCGGATTCTGAACCTCCTCAGGCCCCTTTTCTTTCTGTTTGTCAACGGGCTGTCGTCGAGCATCTTCAACCGGTTTGGGAACTGTAATCACCCCCAGTTCTGTGAGAGTCTTGGCTGGTCCCCGTTTTGTCACCCCCTGTTCAGCTATTTGATTCCCAGGAGATGGATGTTTGAAATGGTATTCGTTTCCACTCCGGGTCGCAAAGACCTCCTGTTCCTCGTCGGAAAGTGGGAAAGCGGGGATTCTTTCGTCATCTTCTCCTGGGATGGCAGAAACTCCGTAACAAGACTTGCCTTTCCCTTTGGACTTCTTCTTGGATGACGATCCGGCCCATTGTTCATCCTCAATCAGGTCGGGGTGAACCCAAAGGATTTCACCGTTCGGGGCCGTGTGTGGCACGAGTCCCTTTTGGCGCTGTCCGTGCGGGTCGTCATTCACCGTCTTCACCCCGACTTTGGTGATGCGCTTCGGCTCAAACCAAGCTGTAGGCACTGATCCGAAGCTGATTGACACCGCATTTGCTCCCACATTCTTGGCCGGTTTCGGAGTTATGACTCCTACATCGATCAACGCTTGGATCTTGTCCTTGAGGTGGTAGCAAGACTTCGTTGGGTGATGGACCGCTCTGTGGTACGCACAGTACCTCGAGTCCGTCACCTTAGTGGCTCCTTCATGATCCACGATCGCTGGCAGCTGGATTTTGTTGTTTTCCAACAAATATTTGAAGATGCCGGGAACTTCATCATCCTTGAAGGAGTATACTTTTGGAAACCTCGGCTCCGAAGACTTTTGCTTCTGAGACCGTTGCTGCCAATGCGGTTGTGATTGTTGTGGCGCCCGCTGCTGCTGCTGTTGCTGAGGTTGCAATTGAAATGTCTGGTTAGCATCAACAGCATTAACATGAGCTTTACCTTTCCCTTTCTGGTTGAAGTTCTGCTTCGGAGGATTAGTAGCCGGTTGGCCTCTCTCCACCTTCTTTCTCCTAAGGAAACGCTCAGCTTGTTCTCCTCGGACTTTCAAATCCTTCCAGGTCTTGGATGGTGCGGTGCCCATTGCTTCCAACACATCCAGCGAAAGGTTGTTGTGGCAGGTCTGGAGGATAAATTCCTCGGTGATTGGGTCCCGGCAATTCATCGCCTTGTTCCGGAACCTTTTGACGAAGGTGTCAACCAACTCCCCGTCTTTTTGCTTCTCATCGAGCAACGATCCGATAGAGATCTCGGTATCATCATCGAAGAAATTCACGAGGAACTTGGTCTCCATGTCGTCCTAGCTGTTTATGCTTCCTGGCTTGAGGCGACGATACCAATCGAAGGCGGCTCCGCGAAGAGTGCCAACGAATGACCGCACCATCAGAGGCTCATTACCAGAGATGACTCTCAAGTGCGATTTGAAGTAAATCAAATGCTGAGTAGGGGAACCCATCCCATTAAACGGCGTGAAGTTAATTAGACTGAACTTCGCCGGATATGGGATTGATTCCCACTCTCTTGGGTATGGACAAGGAATGCCTTTCTTTTTCGTCTCTTGAGCAGAGATCAATGTGTTGATCTTGCTCTCGAGATTTTTAATTTTTAGACTTTCACCTGCGTCTTCGCTAGCATTCTCGTTACCACCCCCTGGGTTGATGGGAGGGTTGTTAACATTACGAACCTCATTTGTGTCCTCATCTTCCAGGTTGTTCTGGTTGGGACGACTTGGTTCGCCTTGTTGGTTCCTTAATGCTTGAAGCTGTTGGTCATGCATCTCTCTCATGTTCTGCATAGCCATTTGCATTTCGAACCTAAAGGTCTCCTGTTGTTTGGCCATGGCATCTTCAAGCATCTTGGCCACTTGCTCCGCGCTTATCATAAACGCCTCGCGGGGTTGTCCTTCACTGGACACTGTATTATCAGACGCAACTGCTGAGCCGGCATCTGATTCTTCATCTCCCGAAGGTACTCTTGTTCGGACTCTACCATACGTCGCGCGAATGATAGCCCCGGATTGTAGACGAGTTACACGTCGGGGTATTTCTGAAACCGCCTCGGGGTTATCCTGAGTCGATGTTCCTGTGCTGGTCATATTTGCGGTGACCCTTGAATGCTCACCATCTTCGACCATCTTCCTTCTTCGTTGGAAACGTCTATGCCTTGGTTTTGGCGTTCCATTGTTGAGTCTTTCGAACACAGAGACTCTTTCGGGGACTGTCTTAACACAGTTGCATTCCGACAGTACTGCCCGAATGAGCTTCGAACAAGGACATTGCGTTTCGAGCCTTCGAGGACTCCTCTTTCTAGATTTATTTGTACCCCCGGCACGATAGTACAGCTCGTCCGTTTGAAGGTCGGAGCACGCATTCGTGTGTTGGCACGATCTCTCAGGTATAACGTTGTCGTCATCAGATGACAACGTTTCCTTCTGAGGAATAATTGTCTTCTTCGGACCATCCAGAGTCACACGCCTTGAAACTCGCCTTTGTGAGCGTGAATCTTCAGCGGGCTCTTGCACTTCGATGCGCAAAGTTGTGCGCTTGGGTGCCACAATTTTCTCCAAGTGTTGAGGGTTGCAGCGACCCCCATCATGTGGCATTGTTTGGGACTTCTTCATTGGCCCCAAGCGTTCTTGGACTGGAGCTTTACCTCGTTCCTTCGGAAGTGGGCCGAGGCGCTCCAAAACAGACTTTCTCTTCTGGGATGGTCCTACGGGATCTCCCTGAGCAGTTGCAGAAATTACCGGCTGTTTGGATTGATTTGCCGGGTGTTGAATCTTCGGAGGCTGCGGTTGTCGCTCCTTGGTCTGAACCGTTGCTTCAGACTTTGGCCTCCAAACCTTGCGAGTTGGTGGTGGCTTTTTGACCACCTCCTTCTGCAGCTTCCAATGGGCTTCTTCAGCTTTGGCCCGTGCTTGCGCCGATAACGCGTGCCGTTTGCGGATGCGCTCCTCTAATGTCGAGCGATTCCGTTTGACACGGACCCACTCCATTGTCGATGGTTTGGAGGAACCACCCTTCACTTGCTGTTGAGGCTGTTTGCCTCGTTTATTCTTCAGATCCGCATGGTAGCGGACCCCGTCAACGGACTCCATGGCCTTGGCGAATTGCTTCGCGAGGCGTTGACGCTGCCTCTGTCGGGCTCTCTTAGAGAGAGTCACCACGCCTTCAATGGCGGATTTAACCTTCTTTGAGGTCGGTAGGGCCTCACTCAACGCAGCTTCGACGTTGATTGGGGTGAGGTCGTCGTTGGTGGCTTCAACTTCATCACACCAACGGACTTTTCTCCTGGAGGAGAACTTCTGAAACTTCTTGGACTTGGGGGAGGAGGTAGATCCGGACGAGGACACGTACTCCTCGTACTTCTGCTGGTCGAATTCATACTCGACCTCCTCCACGACCGGGATCGAGATCCACGGCTGCGACACTCCGATCTCGGCAGCGAGATCGGTGGCTCCCACTGTGGTCGCCAGATTGTTCACGGGAAAAATCAGATTCTTCTTCATTGACGAACTCATTGCACTCAATGTTAACAACTTTTTGCGTTTATAAAGATCCGGTCTTTTTATAAGAGCCGGTTACAACGAAATTCAAAACAAATAAAGAAAAATTACAACTTTCCTTATTTAACGAACAGATCGCGAGCTCCTGTTTTGCGGTCACTCGCTTTGTGGGTTGTTTGCCTGTGCCGGGGTTGATTACCGTGGACCACCGTGCAATCTCGATCCAAACAGATCTACGCGGTATAACGGGTATTATCCCACCAAGGAGATAATAGCCGGGAGGGATCGTTTCACTAAGGAAACGACCGCTCGAATCTCGGGATCTAAGAACCAAGCTTAGATCCGGAGTAGAACAACGTAAATCTGAGGATTAGCCTCTTCGAACTCCTGCCTTGTTTGTTGCGGGTGCTCGCCAAGAACTGAATCCGAGTGTCCAAGTCTTCAAGCCTTCACAATTCCGAGTTGAGGTGACAATCCGGCAGAGTTTCGGCTCCTCAGAAGTTCCGAAAAAAAAGTCCTCTCAAATGAACAACCACCCCCCCTATTTATAGCCTCTCTGAACTGTGCATTTGTGCACAAGAGAGAGGGGGGGAGTCGGGCCACCTCAGGGTAGCTCGGCCTTGGCCGAGCCACCCCGGGTTGGTTTGGTTTGGGCCGAGTCCCCCGGGTGTGTTCCGTTTTGGTGCTTTCCGTCGTTCGGTTGTTTTCCGGTTCTGTATTGAGTTCGTTTGATTTGTTCGGGTCTTGATTTGATAGCCCGAGTCTTCATTTGGCAGTAAGTCCGCCTCGGTGTTTGAGTTCAAGTCCGTTTTGTTGTTGGACGACTCGTTAACTTTCTGAACCGTTGGATTGGTTCCGCACGCGAACGTATTCCGTTGCTTATGTGCCTCATCGCCTCGTCGCTCGAACGTCTGTTGATTTGTCGAATCATCGTGCCGAGCCATGCTAAGGGACCTTTAGGCAATTTTATACGCCTACACCTTCTAGGTGAGAGTTCTGACTCCTGGGTGATTCCTGCAAGTTCCTTTATGGATCTCCTTCAGAATATAACTAGCCTATGCTGACCGGAGATATCAAAGATATGGCTCCACACTACAGCAAGAGTATGAGATTCCATAAAGATGGTTAGCGATCATAATATATCTTTGAGTGTTCCTCTGTATTGCTTCAGTAGCATTTTCTGGTAAGGTCCCCCGTGTTGGGTTCCTGATGAGGGGATCTATCCAAAGGGGTTTCATTGATGCTTCAGTTGCATGATTGAGTTAGTTAGAGCTTCCAAGATGCTAGGTTCTTTAGGGTGTCTGTATACACATGTTCCTAACTATTCCCTAAGCTGGATGACCTAAGCTTAGATAATGCATTTGCCTAAGCATTGAGGGCACGGGGAACTTAGGCGATTCTGAAATCTTTAAAATTGCTCAAGAGATTTTTGACTTCCTTCAAATATGGGATCATTCTTGAGTCTTTGGCTTTGTAATCTCCCCTTACTTAGTGGACGACAAGTTAGGAGTTGGCCTAGATGTAGATGAGCTTAGCCTACTGTGCCAGGGTGGCTCGGAGTCCTACCAAGAGGGCTTCGTATGGGGCCTTGTTATTTGAGGCTGAAGACTCAAGACCGATGGAGTATTTGTGTGTGGACTCGTCAGGACCATGTAAGACTACTCTAGCTCCACTGCCTCCTTCCCCCGAGGATTCGTCCACTTTTAGCTTCCACCACACAAAAACACAGACATGTTATGTTTAGGAGTAATGTGTTTCTAAGAAGGAAGCGCCTTAGCCATCTTGTGGAACGAAGACTCTGGTTGAAGGCATCGAAAAATAGGATACAGTAGAGCTCCCAGTATCAACCAAGATCCTTTTAACACAAAAGCCATTAATCTCGGCTGATATAATGAGAAGGTCATCATGAGGCATCTTTATGCATCCTAAATCAGTGTTGCTAAAATAAACAAGCTGATCTATCCTAGGCTTTTTCTCACATGAATTGATATCCAACGCTCATGTACCATATCTCTTCCGAGCGTTATTGGACTTTCATCTTGCCATTGGGCCACCACTAATGGTGTTGATAATGCCCCGACCGCTGGTCTTCGTAGGTTATCTGTCTTATTGATGTTAACGATGAGGTGATCTGGATCGAGCCCTCCTATTAGACTTCTAGGACTTCCCTGGAACGGGTTCTCCCCTATGCCGCCAAGAGATGAGTCTCTTCATGAATTCTTTTTGTATCAAGTCCTCAATGTCTCTCTGGAGGACTCTACAGTCGTCAATTTGATGACCTGATCTCTATGGTACCGGTAGTACTGATTGGTGTCTCTGAATTGGGGACCCAACTTCATGCGAGGAGTGAAATTTAAATATCCTTCTTTCTAAACTAGAGAGCTTGTGAGAGAGAACTATTAAGGAAAGTGAGGGTTGGCCTCTTGGCTGCCTTTCTCCTCTGGTCCCTCTTGTCAGCTTTGTTTGGCTTGGAGTGAGTACTGGGGAGATCCATCACCGTCTTCTCCATTAGAGAGGGTGTGACTTTTGCCATAGATACTACTTTTGCCACTGCTACTCCAGCTGCCTTCTTATCGGCTCGAGCATCATTTGCATCCATGTGCCCTCGTATTGGTCGTAAAATATAATCTCAATTTTGTATTAATTGAACGTGTGTTACAAATTGCAAATCACTTTTACACAGAAGAAGAGAGAACTGATTCGATCTCTCTTTGTTTAACGTGGGATCTTTGGGGTGATAGGATGCCTCTCTCAATGCTCGTGTCGAGTTTGCTTCCCTTTAACGATTTAAGAAAAATTACGAATAAACTTTAGCACGTGGTAGAAGCTTGGTTAGATGAGTCCGAACACCCGAGCTTGAATGTAAAAGTCGAATGCCAAAATGCAAGAATTCGCATCTCTTGATATGTTGACTTGTCCCCGGTGGCTGAGTTAGAGTAGATGCAAGTGCCACCAACAAAACTGCGTGCATATTCTTGGAACTCGGTACATAACTAATGCGAAAGTCTTCAAATGACCAACTAATTTGATAGCTCCTTTATGACATGGGATCAAGTCGTCATTCCTGACCTCATATTCCTCTGTCATCTGATTGACGATAAGCTTGGACTCACCATATGCTTCAAGATGTTTTACCACCAATTCCTTGGTGAGAGGGTGTACAGTTCACTTGGAGCATAGAGTGCCAGAAAGCCTTTGATACCTTGAAGTCTAAGTTGACTACGACGCCAGTTCTTACTATTCCGAGCAATGACAGGACATTTGTTGTATACACGGATGCGTCATTAGCAGGTTTGGGAGGTGTCTTGATGCAGACTCAGAGGGTAGTAGCATACATTTCATGGCAGTTGAGGGTGCATGAGCAGAACTATCCCACTCATGATTTGGAGTTAGCAGCTGTAGTATTCGCGCTGAAGGCATGGAGACACTACTTATATGGCGTTCAGTTCGAGCTTTTCACAGACCACCAGAGTCTGAAGTACCTTTTTTCCCAGAAAGAACTTAATCAGAGGCAACGACGATGGATTGAGTTCATCAAGGACTACGAGTTCGCGATTCAGTATCACCCGGGGAAGGCGAACGTCGTAGAAGATGCTTTGAGTAGGAAGTGTCGACACTAGGTCGCGGCTTTGAGGTGCTCGTTGTATAGAGATCTTCTCACTCTTAGCCATTTCGATTTTAGGCCAGAGATTGGCGGGACCAGCACATACTTAGGAGCTATATCAGTGCAGCCACCTTGGAGGGACAGAGTAGTCAGAGCTCAGTTAGAGGAATCTTGGATTTAAATCCGAAAGGAGGAGATTTCCAAAGAGCCCAAGGACGATTAGACCATTGAGACAGATGGAGGCCTTCAGATGAAGGGCCGATTGGTTGTGCCAGCTAGTGTGGAGCTAAAGAGGGAGTTGTTTGATGAAGCACATCATACTCAATATACAGTGCATCCAGGAACCACTAAGATGTACAAGGACTTGAGAAGACACTTTTGGTGGAGTGGTATACGTAGAGAGATTTCAGAATATGTGGCTAAGTGTTTCACCTGCCAGCAAGTGAAGGCAGAACATCAGAGACCAGCAGGGACACTTCAGCCTCTACCCATTCTAGAATGTAAGTGGACAGACATTTCTATAGACTTCATTGTAGGGTTGCCGAAGTCGAAGAGGGGGAACGACTCAATTTGGGTGATCGTTGATCGGTTGACGAAGTCGATACATTTTATTCCAGTGAGGACTACTTACACCGTCGAGACATATGTGAGGATATTCATCCGGGAGATAGTTCGACTTCACAAGGTTCTAGACACGATTGTATCAGATCAAGGCTCAGTTTTTACCTCACACTTTTGGAGGAGTTTCTAGGATTCATTTGGCAGCAGATTATTGCACAACAGTGTTTTTCACCCTCAGAAAAACGGTCAGACAGAGAGAGTGAATCAGGTGTTGGAGGACATACTGTGAGCTTGTATCATTGACTTTCAAGGTAGCTGAGAGGATCATATTCTATTGATAGAGTTTGCTTATAACAATAGTTATCAAGCAACGATTGGTATGGCTCTGTATGAGGCTTTGTACGGGAGGCCCTATAGATCCCCTATATGTTGGACAGAGCCAGAGGATAGTTTGTTGCTTGGACTAGAGCTTATGAAGCAAACTACCAAAAAGGTAGCATTGATTAGGGAGAGTATTTTAACCGCTCAGAGTCGGCAGAAGAGTTACACGGATCACAGACGACGACCTTTGGAGTTTCAGGTGGAATATTTTGTCATGCTGAAGGTATCGCCGATGAAGGGGGTGCAGCGATTTGGTAGGCGGGGGAAGCTTGCTCCGAGATATATTGTCCCTTTTCAGATTGTGGAGCGTATTGGGGCTGTTTCATATAGACTAGACCTTCCAACATCGATGTCTGGTGTGCACGACGTGTTTCATATTTCTATGCTCAAGAAGCACTTACATGACGAGGAGAGACAGCGAGTATTGGATGCTCCGGAGATTGAGCTTCAGGACGATTTCACTATGATAGAGCTCATAGTTTGTATATTTTCTAGAGAAACCAAGAAACTTAGAAACAATGTGATTCCTTTGGTGAAAGTTCAATGGAACCGGAGAGGATCTAAGGAGATTTCTTGGGAGCGTGAGGAGGATATGCGTCGCGACTACCCAAACCTGTTTGAGCAGGTAAATTATTTGGATTATGTTTTCTTATGTTTTATGATAATTTTGGATAGTCATATTTATCTTTAACACTAGAATGGGGGTATTGTTTCTTAATCCTTAATCATTTGGGATACATGATATATATATGGGGGGTTCCTTGTTTGGATTTTTCGCCCGACGTACTAATTCTATTTTGTTAGGGATTAAGGCGTGAATATTCACATTTTAAACTGTTAACTTTAGATATTACTACGTTCATATCTGAAAATTAATGCTATGAGAGGTGTATGTGGGAATGACTACTCCTGACGTGCTTTTCTCTTATTATTAATTTTTAAGATACGATTTCAGAATTTCGAGGATGAAATTCTTTTAAAGGGGGAAGAATGTAAAACCCCGTAAAATACAGTGAATAAATTTTTTTATTATGAAATATATGTTTATATCATAGATGAATGTGATAACAAGTGTTTGCGGATCAAACGAGTGTATTTATATGAGAAAGATCGAGTGATAAGACCAGCACACAAACAACATGCACCAACAGGAAATTTCCTGCGCGATCGACCTTGGCGATTGATCGCCGGGCGCGCAGTAGAAGCAGAAATCTTCTATCTCTTGCATGGTCGACCGTGGCTGTCGACCATATGCAGTTTTGCCAGTCTTTCCCAGTTCGAATCTTATTGGGTTTTGGGTCGGGTTTGTGGGCTCATATATACAATATTATATTCGTGAGAACTTCTTCTTCACCACAGAAAATCCTGATGCGGCATAAACATGTACCAAAAATGTTGTAAGTGCACAACCGTGTTAAGTTATAGTATAAAAAGTTATCGATCCCACGAGAAAGTTGTTTTGTAGGAGAAAATATAAATTTGGTTCTTATGTTGTGTACGTGACAAATAGGAGTGAAGAATAAGTGTGATTGTGGAGAGATTGAG
Organism: Asparagus kiusianus; assembly: GCA_022839385.1. Lineage (NCBI taxonomy): Eukaryota > Viridiplantae > Streptophyta > Magnoliopsida > Asparagales > Asparagaceae > Asparagus > Asparagus kiusianus. The sequence goes on along the minus strand of BQKN01058999.1, from coordinate 79,194 downwards.
AGAATGAAAATAATTGTGTAAATGAATACATTTGAGAGTGGAAGTGATAAAATAAATAAATATGATTAACAAGGCAAGAAGGAAAAATCAAGAAACAAATAAAAATCAAGAATGAAAAATAAAATTCAAGAAAGTAAAGATGATGGATTCAATTAAAGATATGGGTAATCTAAAATTAAACCCACTTCTTAGAAAATGGTGATTCCCTAGAGGGTTCTAGCCTAAAGACGAATCAAAAAAATTAAAAATAAACAAAAAGAAACACTAAACCCAAGAGGGTTCTAGCCTCAAGGTGAATAGTATAAGAAATTAAAATCTAACTACAAAATAAATTATAAAATCTAAACTACAAAATAAATTGCAAGAATTAAATACATGAAAATAAATCTAATCTATAAGCATGAAATAAATCTAATCTATAAGCATAAAATAAATCTAAGGCAAGAGGGTTCTAGCCTCTTGTCTATTTAACAAGAAAATAAAATCTAACTACAAGCATAAAAATAAATCTAAACTAATAAGCAATAAAAAAGAAATAAAATAGAAAAAGAAATGCAAACCTCCAAATAATTCTTCATCTCCATCTTCATCATCCAACAAAGAGAAGAAATATTTAAAGTGGTGAAAAATTATTTTATTAATTGTAACACGGGTTGACTCAGAAATTTTCCTTTCTCTCTTTCACTCATGGCACTAGCTAGTTGACCAAGTTGGGATTCTAATCTAGCTATAGCTTGAGTGTTGGAGTTGAGCATTTGTTCAGTTGATTGCATGAAGGAATTCAGAGTGCTAGACGTTTGAGTCAACATATTCGTGGTTTGACCTTAATTATGGTTTCTAAACCACTTTCCAAGACATTGAGATGTTTATCCTGATCTGGATTGTGAGGAGTCTGAATTACAGCTTGATGAAGAGGAGACTGATTTTTGATATGGTAGATTAGGTTGTTGAAATTGTGGATGAGAATTAAAAAGAACTGTGTTTTTCCTAGGAAAATGTTGGGTCATAGCGGGAGTAAAGTTTTGAGTTCCGGGAGAATTTCCTTGATTCCATGCAAAGTTGGGATGATTTCTCCAACCTGGATTGTAGGTTGGAGAAAATAGATCATTTCTAGGATGTTGGAATGCAGCGTTCATCTGTTCTAATACATTATTGTTTCCTAGGAGAGGGCATTCCTCTGAAACGTGGGTAGAAGACTGACAATTATGACATCCTAGGGTAGAAACATGATTGATTTGATCTGGAGCTCATTCCTTAATTTCTAAGGCTTCTAACCTCCGCAGAATTGTCGCCATCTTCGCTTCAGAAGTAATGTTTGACTCCAAGGAAAAACCACTAGACTTAGAATGGGAAACTGATGAAACCCTGTCATCACAATGTTCCCATTGCATTGTTTTCTCGGATAGACTCTCTAGAAATTCTCAAGCTTCGTCGGTATTTTTCCTCATGAAATCCCCATGGCACATTGATTTTAAGGAAGTTTTTGCAGAATAATCTAATCCCTCATAAATTATTTGGCACAATCGTCATTTTTCTAAACCGTGATGAGGACATTGGATGAGAAGATCTTTAAATCGGTCAAAATACTTCCAAAAAGGTTCTCCCAGGACAATTTTAAAATTTATGATGTTGTTTCTTAGCTTCACCATTTTATGGATAGGAAAAAATTTCTTAAGAAAAACAGTGATAAATTCCTTCCAAGTAGTGATGGAATTTACGAGTAAGCTATACATCCATTTTTTTGCTTTGTCTTTGAGAGCAAATGGAATAAATCTGAGTTTGATCGCATCTTCTGTTAATTCTCTCATTTTAATCATAATACACACTTCCTTAAATTATGAGATAAAAATATATGCAACTTCTGTTTCATTTCCAAGGAATTTGGGAAGCATGTTTATGTAATGCGGTCTAAGCTCAAAATTTATTCCATTTATTTCGGGGAGCCTAATACAAGAGGGGATTGCATTTCTAATGGAATAGCACATATCTTGAAGAACGGGTGGATTAGGATACGTCATTTCTATGATTGGTTCAAAGCGAATTAATCGATGTGTATTATCCCTAATCCACGGTTGCATACACCAAAACTATTTCTTTTTATACCTTTTTTTATAAAGGTTAGTTTTTTAATGAGGAGAGAATGAAAAAAAAAGGAAAATCCTAACTAAAACAAATCAAAATCAATCACTTTTCAACCACTCTAACTCTAGGGTTAAGCCTAACTCAACTAGACTAGCTCCTAACTAAAAACTCCAAAAGTGAAAAGATTAAAGTTTTACCCGGATAGTTAGCTAGGTAAGGATAGTACTAGAGGGTGATCAGAGATCAATTAAGTACCTCGTTCCTTACGGAGCGCTTTACGCAACCCCTAAACCTTGCCTCAGACACCAACTAATCCAAGAAAATTTAAACCGGTTCACTTAAGGATTCTTTGTTCCTTATTAAGCTCGAATCCTTAGGACCAAAATCTAATGAGTTTTATTAGGCTTGGGTGGTGTAATGAGGAATTAGTAATTTTTGGGCTAAGGAAAGGGTGATGAAATCCCTCACCTTATATTGATTATGAGGTTTTGCCCTTAAAAATATTTTTAAGTGTGTGCCAAATCAAGATGCTCAAATCACTTGGTGAATTCCTACTAACAATATGAAATGCAACCCTATGAATTAAAAGCAACTAAAAAGGATGGAAAAAAAAATCTTTTTTTAATTAGGGTTAACAATCAAACAAATGAGAAGGGGGAATTATTTGAATTTATTATCTAGTTAGTAAATGTCAAAGTGGAGGGTGAATTTTATTACGGTCAACGAAAAAAAATTCATGTTTTTTTATCCTAATTGTCTCTAATTGTGAAGCTAACTAAAAAGGGTGGAATTGAAAACGCTAGAAAGAAGAGTTACCTAAAAGCAATTCTCAAAGTTCTAGATCTCCAATCCGCGATCTTCAAGCTCTAAGTGGTTCCTTCACACAAAACACACAAGTTAAAGAACCAAATTAAATAAAATCCTACTTAAGCACCCTCCCCGACAACGGCGCTAAAAACTTGATGCGGCATAAACATGTACCAAAAAGGTTATAAGTGCACAATCGTGTCAAGTTATAGTATAAAAAGATATCGATCCTGCGAGGAAGGTATTTTGTAGGAGAAAATATAAATTCGGTTCTTATGTTGTGTGTGTGACAAATAGGAGTCAAAAATAAGTGTGATTGTGAAGAGATTGAGAGAATGAAAATGGTTGTGTAAATGAATATATTTGAGAGTGGAAGTGATAAAAAAATAAATATGATCAACAAGGCAAGAAGGAAAAATCAAGCAACAAATAAAAATTAAGAATGAAAAATAAAATTCAAGAAAGTAAAGATGATGGATTCAATTAAAGATATGGGTAATCTAAAATTAAAATCTAACTACAAAATAAATTGCAAAATCTAAACTACAAAATAAATTACAAGAATTAAATGCAAGAAAATAAATCCAATCTATAAGCATGAAATAAATCTAATCTATAAGCATAAAATAAATCTAAGGCAAGAGGGTTCTAACCTCTTGGCTATTTAACAAGAAAATAAAATCTAACTACAAGCATAGAAATAAATCTAAACTAATAAGCAATAAAAAAAGAAATAAAAGAGAAAAAGAAATGCAAACCTCCAAATAATTCTTCATCTCCATCTTCATCATCCAACAAAGAGAAGAAATATTTAAAGTGGTAAAAAAATTATTTTATTAATTGTAACAAAAGTTATAAATTTGGAAGGCCTTCTCAATTAAGAGTGGTCCTCCTCTCCAAATGGAGTTACAAAACTTTTCTCATCCTTAACCCCTCACTCTCTACCCCTATTTATAGTAAACAACAATGAATGAGAGCCCTTGGATGAAGACTTAAGCCCTAAGGAATCAGTTTAGCCTTTGAGCTTTTGGGCTTGGATTCTTAGGCCTTTTGCTTGTTGATTTTCCATTGGGCTTCTTGATTTTCCTTTGAGCTTTGCTTCATTTCTTCATGATTCATGCTTCATTGTTTTAGTTCTGGGCTTTTTCTTCATGGGCTTATGGCTTGATTTTTGGATTGTTCACAATGTGTACAAGAGGTAAGGCTTTGCTTCCTGGGCTTTGGCGTTTTGGGCTTCATTAATTCATGGCTTGATTCTTTTGCTTTGGACTTTTGGATAAATTGGCAATTTGATTTTTCAATGGCCTTCTTGAATTCTCTTTTGCTTCATTTCTTCATTAAATCAAGGGCTTTTGATGAGAGATGAGATTTTTTGGAATTTATTCTTCGTTATCCTGCAATTAAAGATAAAAATAATTATTAGTGGTATATTTATTCATTAAAAATTGATAATAAGGATATAAAATTATAATAAAATATGATTATCAAACCCTAGCAGCCTCCTCATTCCCTCTTGCAAACCCTAACCCCTTCTCCTTAGTGATTTCGGCGGATTTTGAAGAGTTTGAGCGGGATCTAGCGGTTTTCAACGTAGGAGGATTTTTTTTAGCATTTTTTTGGAGTTGTTCATCATCTCTCAGGTGAGTTTCATCTTGCCCAACCCTATACCTATGTTTTTAAATGTTTTAATAATATTTTTCATGTGATTTGTGAGCCTAACATACTAGATTATGTATAAAAATAGATTTGTATGTTATATTTTTGCAAAGAGAATGTGTTTTCAGTTAATAAAGCTCACCCATGAAATTCTTAATACAGATCTAGATCTGAGTTTATTTCTAACAAGAGTTTTGTAAGAAAGATTTTTGTTTTTGAAGATTTCGACATGAAATTTACATGTTTAAGATTTGATTCGTTTTATCTATAGTGATTAGACTGAAATTCACATGTTCTGGTTATGCTAAATCACTTATGAAGGATTGATAATGTATATAAATATCGTACAAAAGTTTTTGGATCAAACCATGTAGAGCAGAAACCTGAACTAGGGTTTCTGCTTTTACGCGGTCGACCATGGCGGTCGACCGCATGTCATGCACAGAAGCAGTAAGCTTCTACTCCAGTCGCGGTCGATCGCGGACGGTCGACCACTGGGGGATTGTTTTCTGCTTTTGTCCTGTTGTGCTTAGGTTTGTGTAGCTGGCAAAATATCTGGGTTATATGGGTTTGTTATACACTGAGATTAGTATACATGAGTTGACTTCAGACATGAGTCTTAGATTTATTCACCAGAGCATGAGGGTGAATGGTATATATGTGATTTCTGACACTATTTGCATATTACAGTCCTCGTGTTGGACTATAAGCTATCAAGTCCTCGTGTTGGACTATAAACTATTAAAGTAATCGTGTTGGACTATAAGCTATCAAAGTCCTCGTGTTGGACTATAATCATCAAAGTCCTCGTGTTTGACTATAATCCACTACAGTCCTCCTGTTGGAATTTAAGCTATTGCAGATCATACTTTGGACATTTATTTATTACAGACCACGAGTTGGGTATGTAATTGACATATGACAGGTCATTGATATTTCGGTTGGAGATAGAGTTATTACTCCATGTTGTAGCTTTTGAATTTGGTATTTAGCTATTTATAATTTGAGCTAAGGGAGGCGTACCTATGCTCGTGTTGTAAATTTCTAAACATCAAACCTTTATTTTATTTTTACAGTCGATGTTTGGCTATCTATATGTATTATCAGATATTTTCTTATCCTTCTGGCCCTTTCCCCTAGGGTTGGTTGAGATGTTACTCGCTATAGCGCTTTGACGCTCGTTGTTTTCCCACTTTTAGGAAACGAGCCAGAAGCACAGAGAGCCGTAGCTTGATGAAGTTGTTCTAGTTACCATTTTTAATTTTTGCTAGTAGTTTATGTGAGAACTCCACAATAGATGTATTTATGAAACATTTGAGTTTTTATTCTAGTTTTGTATAGGCAATGTGCCTTAATATCATTTCATTTGATTCTTATGTCGAGACATTTGTATTCAGTTTAGATATTACCTTTTTCGAGACTTATCCATTTATATCAGTGGTAGTGATTATTCTTCTGAGTATCTGTTGTTTAGTTTTCTTTCTGTATACTCTCTTTTGCCTGTTTTGTACCACACTTGTTAATTCTACTATATTGGTAGTGACTGTGATGGTGAAGCATGTCGTAGCATGGTGTTTGGTGCTTGACATGTTTGACATTCTTAATTTCACCTTGGACTATAGCCTTATTGAAACTAGGGGCGTCAAAATATCTATCTTGCAAGAAGAATACTTGAATTAGTTTTAATTGGCATAAAATTGGATTAGATTAGCATAAGACCCTAATCACCCCCGCTTTAGGTCTAACATATTCTACAATGGTAGTGAGTTCACTATAGCCATTCTCTATACTACTCTAAATGTCATAACTGTTAGACAATAAAAAGACACGTACGTACTTTTCTATAGGTGTAGTTTGTCCCATCGAAAAGTAGGGTTCTGCTCATAACGTGTTCCTCAGGAAAAGCTGTTGCATCGGTTAAACTAGACATCTCTACCCTATATTGTGAAATCCTAAAGATGATAATAAAGCTCTAATATCACTTGTTGGACCTGAGATGCAAGCCTAGAGGGAAGTGAATAAGGTTACTATATTTTTTTTGCTAAAAACATAGAATAAGCAACGGAAATTATAAAATAAAAATGAGAAATAACCAATCAAGGACATGCAAAAAATTTTAATGGTTCGGATAACAATCCTACGACTAATCTCCCTTCTAATAAAGGGTCTTCCTCACTATACCAAGAGTACTTCTAAATCACAGCCTAACTTAGTAAGCTTATAAAGGCCGCACCGTGAAAAAATCTACCCAAAAACAGTAGTCTAGCCTAACTTTCTATAATGAATAATATCTAGCCTTAGGTAGTACCATCTCCCAATTATCTCCGACTTGAGTATGCCTAGAAAAACAACTTTGAAACAAATAGCCAAACACAGTTTAAGCACAAAAAATAAGAAATATCTTACAACCATTTTTTATTAACAAATTATCCTTCAATGAATCAAAGTGAAGCTTGATGAAGGATGGTGTGGATGATGAAACCAAGGGAAATCTCCTCGCTAAAATGATTTGAAGATGATGTGTGCTACTAGAAAGGTTTTGTTGAGACTCTAGGGGTTCAAAATACCAATTCAATCTTATTGAAGCAGACCCTAGAATTTCTCTCTTTACGCTCTCTTTTAAAACCCTAGAATCCTCTCCTTCAAATTTATTACATTCAATCTTATATAGTAATTGGTTAATCAGAATAGTGATATTTTAATCATTGTGGAAGCTGGAGATGAAAGGGATTAACGAACAACTGTGATTAAATCAACAATTATGGACTCCATTGTCTTAACCATCCATAGGCTTTCGATAGGCCTTCGCGACCATACATGGGTCCCTGAGCACCATCAATTGGTTCCTGTAATCCATCGATGAGTTAACTTCTTGTTCCTAGAAATATACAATTTGTTCCTCAAGACCATCGATGATCTCAACCCCGTTGATGGAGTCTTGACCCCATCGATGGGTCCAAGGCTGAAATCAGCTATCCTGCTGATCTTCACGTTGTTCTCCTCATAAACTTTGTATAACTATTTTTATATGTATTATATCATCTCAAACAATTATTATTAGCACCAAATGAGAGTTTATTATTACTTAAACGATGGTTATTGCACGAATTTCATCCTAGCTCAAGGGTAGTGTGAGAGAGCTGTTTCACGGTCTCTATTCATCGAAAAGTTTGAGTGGAGAGAGTTTCATAGTCTTTGTCTATCCAAAAGATTATAACTCTATTGGTTCTAGTGGATTAATTTTGATCCCGTGGTTTTTTCCTATTTGAAGTTTTTCCATATTAAATTTTTGTATGTGATTTTCTTATTGCAATTTTTATTTTTGAGGATTATTTGCAAGTTCTAACAATCCCAACATTAGAAGACAAACACAACCTATGACATGAATAATTTGAAACTAAATAAACGATGAAGAAATTATTTTATTGAAATTCCTAGTTGTAAGATGATGAAATTCATGAACCACAACTACAAGTGTAAGACTCCATTCCTTGTGCCTCTCAATCTAAGTCATTACTTGTTCACCATGACATCCACCATCAATTTTCTCGGTTTCATGGATTTTTAGTTACTAGATTCTATGCACGTGCAATGCACGTGGTTAAATACTGTGATTAGGTATTTTTAGTTTATTTTCTTACTAAAATTTATTTCTCGGTTACTCTTTGATGATTTTAGCTTACTTTGATTACGTATTTTTGGTTTATTTTCTTACTAAAATTTGTTCCTCGATTATTTATTTGATGTTTGATTGAATAGGCTACACCCAGTTTAAAATTTTATATTGATAGTTGAATTGTTAGGAGATAAATATAATCTAAAGCCGATTTAAATTTTCATTTTATTTGGATCCGCATGAAACCGAGCTTGACCTGAAGAAGTATAGTGTTATCAAAGTAAAAATACTTGAAAAAATAACATTATAAATGGAAGATGAATAATAAAGCCAACAAGTCAAGAGATTGATTTAAAGTGGGCTAATGTGACAGAAAATAGTTAATAAAAAAATTATAAACTGAAGATTAATGCTAACTCTAGTACACTTTTATATGAAAAAAGCATCCACATATGCTTATGAAAGCACTAAAAATAGTTTATGAAAATTCCTTCTAAAGATTCCTAATTTTACTAAAAAAATAAAATTATTCTATAACAATTCACAAATTATTATTTTTTGTTGCTTTTATTTTATTTTTTATTGAGTCGAGGTCAATCCTTCTTCATCTTTATCTTTTTCCTAGGCAATTCTATAGTAGTGTCTTTATCGTCTATATTAATTGTGATATGAGACTGGAGCATGTTATCTTTCCTTAAGCTCATTCATCTTTTGTCTTCTCATCTAAATTCACAAAAAGTTGAATATATTACTTATGTTCAACACAAACTTCTGACAATACGAACTTTAATTTTTTTCCTATTTCAATAAGAATAAATATTAATTTTATATATATGAAATTTTTTATGCTTTTAATTTATTACTTAAATAATGTTAGGAGCTGCCTCTTTTTTCTCTGCAATGAATTCTTTTGTCGTGCATTCAATAAGAATTTTTGCTATGTCATAATGTTATATTTGCTCTGTTTGTGTCATTTTCCATAAGGATCTGAACTAAATACATTACATTTTTCATTATCAATTTGCTTTAGATTATAATATTATTTAGTTTTGATATATTTATTTCATAAAGAAGATATATCACTTAACCTTGGTATTACATCATCGGTGATTCTACAACATTTACCATCTGTACACTTATTATTAACATCTCTATCAACTTTCTTGTTACAGCCTTTGCAAATATAGAACCACTGTTCAACTCTATTATAAGTGGTAGTTATCATTGTCTTAAAGGTGCAATAGTGTGTTTGTATATTGGTAAATTATTTTTAGGTTTAATTGTATGAATTTAGGAGTAGGTTTTCTAAGAACATACATCTTTCGCATATTATAATGGTTGTATATATTAGTAATTTGAATTTTTACTGTATTTATAAAGAGCCTTAATGGAGATGCTTTTGTCTTGGCAGCTTACTCTAAAAGAACGCTGCATATTAGCTTTAAAATATAATATTTTTTCTTTACAGTATTATATGGATGTTTGCTTGGTTTGCTTACTAATCTCTTATTTCTTCAGTAAGTTGTATCTTTGGATTCACATATATTATTGACGCAATTTACAATGACATACATATCTACTCTATAAAATTGAGACAGATATAAGGTGAATTTTATATTTAGTGACCTTTAATAAGAATTTTAGTAATGAAATATACTACCTTCATATTTAGAGATCTTGAATTCTAATAGTGCTATTACATCATTATCTTTGATCGTGTCTTTAAGAATTGATCCTTCGTTAGTAGTCATACCCCTAAATAAAGTCACACGCAGGGTCGTCAAACTATATAAGAAAAAAGGGCAATTTTATACTTTTTGCTTACTTAGAGTCATGACATGGTAATGTTTCTTTATCTTCCATGAAGAATGTTTCTTTAATTGGAACAAAGTTGTTCAATATATTCTTCATGGGGTATTCAATCGGTGTTTCTTTGATAAATATAACTTATGTTAGTGTTAATTGAAGTGATTCATGAACATTCTGAATTTCATTTGAAATAAAAACCGCTTGATTCTTTCGAAGGACATCTCTAAATTTTCTAATAGTTCTACATACATAAATCTTTAAAAAAATTTATCCTATAAATATTATTACCATTAGAGATCAATATTTATAGATTATAATCAATTAATGTTAAGCTAATATATTGTAGTCTTTTATCAGTTTTTTACGATTTAGTCTTCTATCAATTAATGGTACTTATGTATTTTTTGCTGCTCTAACATATTTATAAAATTATATGCAGTTACTTTAATTTATATAATAACATTAATTTTTAATCTATCATATATATTTTTTAAATTTTTATTCTTTAATTGGATATTTTTAATTTGTTATTATTACTATTTTTTTACCAGTATCAACTTGACTATTTTCAGATTCTGAAAAGGGATAGTAAACCTTAAATTATAAGTTATATTTATATATCTTAATGAAAGAATATCATACAATTATTATTTTCTTTGCCAAGTTTTAAATTTTTAGCTTTTTTGTGCAATTTTAAACTTTTGAGAGTATTTTGTCTAATTTTTAAAACTTTTTTCTTTTTTTATAATACTTCATGTAATAAGCTGATACGACGAAGCTGTTTTATATATTTTATTAATTTTATTTAAATTTTTGAGCTATAGATATAGTTCATGAGGTATTAGGATAAATATAAGTATGATTAGGATAGATTATAATTTAAATTAAATATTTAAAATAGTACATGATAATTTTGACTATGGATAGCTTTTCCCGAACTCGTTCTTTTAAAGGGAGTATGATTTTTGTTTTCCTTAATTTTTTTTTATAATTTTGAGAATGACTTTTGTCTCTTTAATTTGTTTGGTGGATTTCGTAAATATCTCATCCGTATTATGTACATTTGTAGGTCCACGTTGTTCCCGAGTTCGACCTTTGGGGTAGATATTATTTGTCTCATTAATTTATTTAGTTTTTGCATATACGCCCTTCATTTTGTAGACATTTGTAAATTTGGCATTTAATAATTTTATTTAGATTTATATTTCAATTTAAACTGTATCATTATCTTCATACTATGTATATCCAATAAGAATTTATCAATTTATCAACTTACTCTTATTTAATAGAATAATATTTGAATTCTAAGGGTATTTTTTTCTATCGAAAGATTTTTCCGAACTCGTGCTTTTAAAGAGAGTATGATATGTGCATATCTTGACATCCGTAGCTCAAAAAAATCCAAATTCCGTAAATTAAAGTTTCTCCCCGTAATTTATCATGATTTTTCATGATTAATAATTTTTTGGGCACTATTGTGAAAATGACCTTTTAAAAGGTTGAATGCGGGCTAGACCCGAATTTAACCAGCCTCATCTCTATAGATATCATTTTCCTCTATAAATAACATTTCCTACTCCCAAAATCGTAGTTTATTTAAGCCCGGAAAATCTCCAATAATTCCTAAGTAAAGCGGAAATTAGATCAAGAGTTCCTAAGGAGAGTGTCGAAACTTTAAGAGATTTTATGATCAAAACCTTATTATTTTGCATGGTTGGGATTGGTTTGGCTCGAAAAGATGAAGGATTGAGGAAGTTGACGCTAGAAAATCTTGGGATTGGTTTCATATGACTTAAATTTTGATTTATGATTTCATTTGAGTGATTTTTTATTTGAAAACTTTTTTTTGTGAGTCTCATGTTTTTTCATTCTTTGTTATCATAAATCTATTCATATATGGCTTTTATGTTTATGCCTTGAGACACTATTTTATGATAACATATCATTATGTGTCCTCATTGTATTTTTATATGTGAGTGGTGTTTAGTATATTTTTCATCTATGCTTACTCACATATGTTTGCCATGATCTTTTATTGCATATATTCTATATGGTATTTTGTTAGGGGTAGCAAACCCTATATTTGTTTTATACTCACCGTACTTATTTGTAGGGGAGCTTTCGCTCTCTTCATTCTTTTGTTTTCCCCTTTTTGATGTTGTCAAAGTGGGAGAAATTTTATGAGTATATTCTTTTTGTTTATATGCATGATAATTAATTTGTATATACTTTTCCTTTCATGCATATATATCTTTTTGTAAATTATTGTCATCATCAAAAAGGGAAAGATTGTTGAGTCCTTTTGTTTTGATGATGATTTACAAACAATTTACATCTAATCTTGTTTGTCTAGTATTTGTGTTTTGTATCTATTCTAGGCAAACAATATGTTGGAGGATGGATGGAATCAAGCATTCACGATCATATCTAATGGAGGTTGGCGGAAATATCGGAGTGAAGCCAATACATTCAAGTTAAGTTCAAGTTCAAGCTTCATCCGCAATCAAGACGAGCTTAATGAAGATCAATTGCCTTGGGTATATTAGTTTAGGTTTGTGTGCTTATGCTTTAAGCTCAAAAGGTGCACGTACACGTTTTCTTGATTTATTAACTATTATACATCTATTTGAGATAATAAAGTGTTTTCAGATTATTGACTTAATATAACTAGTTTACATCTTTTATAAAGTCTATTAATCTATTTAAAAGAAGTTTGAACCTTGTTTGAACTCGTTTTGTCAAAATCAAGTTTTAATAAGTTTATATATGTGCATGTTTTTGCAAAACAAATGAGTTTTCACAATTGGAAATGAAATTTCAAAAATTTCTTCATTTACATGTTTATATTCATATATACAAATATTTCCCAATTTTTACTAATTTTAGAGTTGTTTTGTTATTTTCAATTGAATTTACAAAAACAAGTTTTCAGCAGTTTTTTAGAAACTATAATATCTATGTTCAAACAATTTTAGAGAAAGAATTACTAAAAATAACACTTCCCATTTATAAGAATAAATGGGAAGTGTTATTTTTAGTAATTCTTTCTCTAATATGTTTATCTACATGTTTAGAAAATTTTCTTAAAATTTCATAATTTTTAGAATTGATTTACTATTTTTAATTTATTTTATAAAGTCAGCTATGCAAAAATTCCAAAATCTGCCAAAACTGTCTATAGTGGACTTCATCGGTCGACTGATGACATGTTTTTAGCCTATAACAGCTAGTTTTCTAGATTTTGTCTTTTTATGATTTTTCTTGAATTTTTAATGGTTTTTGGTGTTGTTTCGTAAGCCTATAAATACCTCATGCCCTCATACTTCTAAACCATCCAAGAGAATTATTTAAACAAGTTTAAGAGTGTTTTGTGTTTGTCTGAAAGAGTGTTTACAAGATTTGTTTTGTGAAGAAATTTTCATAAGGGCTTGAGGAGATCATCAATTGTGTTTGGGCATATCAACTCATCTCCCTCTCTCTCTTGTCATCATAGAAAAGTTTTTCTAAACTCATTCTAGCTATTTATTATTTTGTTTATAATTTTCATAAGCTAGATTTATATTGAGTTTTGTTTGTTTTATTTAATGTCTTTGTTAAACACACCCACTTGAGCTTATTGTATTTGCATACATAGTATAATTTAGGGTTGTGGGATTATGACATTAAGAGTGAGCTTTCATTGTGTTCTTATCTATTCTAGCGAACAAATTATTGTATTCATGCTTAATTGTGTAGATCGCTTTGTAATACATTTGTACACTAAGAAAAGTGTGTGTTGAGAGATGGGGTCGTCCCAAGAGGAGTGGGGTAGGTGGTAATACCTAGAGGTAGGTTGTAATTCCTAACACTTGAGGGAGACACGTGTTACAGACCAACACTTATAGGGTATAGAGTGTGATTACAAGTGTGTAAGTTGTAAAGATTTTGGTGAACTAGAAAACTGATCTGTGAGGTGTAAACGTTTTCGAGTGATCATTGAAAACCCGGTGTGATAGTAGATTTCTCCCCGGGAGTGGGGAATGGAGACGTAGGACGGAAGGTCCGAACTCCGTGATCATATTGTGTGTTTACATTGTTTACATTACCCTATCACAATTGCATCTGTTGTTTATATTGTTTCACCCTTGTTTATATTGCTTATCCTTGCTAATAACTCATTGCATATCTTATTTTCTAGGATAACTTGTCAATTAGTTTTAATCGGTATTAAATCGGATTAGATTAGCATAAACCCTATTCACCCTCCCCCCCCCCCCCCACCCTCTAGGGTTCCTTCCTAGTGGCATTAGGGTGCTTTGACAAGGAAGAACAATTATCGGTAATTCGGTGTTCATTACATTCAACAATAGAAGAAGGTATGTACCATTTTTATTCAATCTCGTTTTAGTATGTAAACAAGCGTTAAATTCTGTTAATCATGCTATAAGCGTTAAATTCTGTTAATCATGCTATAAGATCTCTTTCAATTGGTATCAGAGCCATTATTTGATGCAATTTTGTTGATTTCCCGAATTTATTTTGGGACAATTTGTTTTCTATACTATTGAAGGTTTTATAGAATTTGGAATCATCTTTTACGAACTAATATAGAGTAGCCTAGTGGTAAAAGTTTTGAATGTGGAGTCCAAGATCCAAGGTTGAAATCTCCCATATTAATATATTTTGACAAGATCCTATATTTCATTTTAATTTTTTATTTTGGATTGAATGATTTTATAATGACTGTTGTAGGCGTAAAAAATTGCCTATAGGTTCCCGCACACAGCTCAAGATAGAGAGAATGTGATAAACATCATCATCTAAGTTGAAAAGGGTCATCTAAAGATAAAGATCAACTAAAGAATGCACAAGAAGCACATCACGCAAGTTTCAAGACGCAAAACATGTCTTAGAAGCATAAGAGTAACTCATAGTTTTCGAGATAGTTACAACTGTCTCAGAAACTACGAGGAAACTTATAGCTTCTGAGACATATACAACTATCTCGGAAGCATGAAGGGAACCCACAGTTTCCGAGATAGTTGCAACTGTCTCGGAAGCAATGTGGAAGATTATAGCTTATGAGACACTTACAACTATCTTAGAAGCTAAGGTGATACAGATGATGGTTTTCTCGAGATTCGCGCATGACACGTGGCTCCATAACTAGCAGAGATCGTGTGGGAACGTGGGGAGGATGTTACAAGTGAAAACTATGTCAATAACTGTCAAAATAATGACATTAAAACGTGTTTAATACAGTTACAAAAGAAAAAAAATGAAGCATGCTTCCGAGATAGTTGTAATTGTCTCGAAAATTGAAAGCCACCCATGCTTTTGAGACAATTACAACTGTCTTGGAAATAGGAGTCCCCCGACGTAACTTTTTTCCAACTTCTGACTTCAATTATTGTTCCTAAGGGCTATAAATACCCCCTGGGACCATTATTGACGAGGACGGAGCATTTTTTAGCAGATTAAGCAGAGGGACTTGAGCAATTTGGTGAATTCCAAGCAAGAAAGAGAGAGTCTTCATCACGTGCAACCCTTTTTTAGAGTTCTTGTGATTCCTTGAGATCTAAGCCTTGACTTGATCTTAATAAGAGTGTTTATCTTACATCGATAAGATATTCACTTCCTTTTTTTTACTTCTAAATGAAGCAAGAATTCCCAAATAGCTTTCATAGTTAAATCTGAATCTGTGATTCGGTGATCCACGAGCTAACACACCCCCAGCACAGGCAAAGATCCCACGTAAGCAGCTATCCAAAACGATCATGCGTGTGTTTTTAAGGAGCATTGTAATTTGATTTTTTTTATTGTAAAGAGTAGTTTTACAAATCATAAAACTTGCTCTTTTGTATTCATTATAATCGATAAACAATTATAATAAATTCTACAATAAAACTTGTTCCTGACGCAAACACGATGGCGATCACAGTGGGAGGCAACGGTCTCGCTACCGAGACCATCGTGTCGTAGCCGATCAAGATACCTTTTGAATTCATGGTTGAATATGAGTTCGACCAAGCAAAGTTTGAGAAATATCTTTCGTCCTCATCCTCAATGTCTTCCTTGCCTCACAAATGCAGGAAGATTTCTTCTTTTAAGAATTTCAAGTTTTTGACTCCATCGAATACCGCGGGTGAAGACTCTTACCCGATGGTTGCTGAGGATTCTACTCACAACAACTCTGCTCATAATGACTCTTCTCCAGTTAAGGAGTCATTGAATCAAATCCCACTGACACTGACAAAGAGGGCTCATCAGAGACAACGTCAGCACCACTCTTGTCAAATGGCTAAGGCCTTGGAACAAACTGACGAGGTTCGCTACTATGCGGACCTAGAGTCGAGGAAATATTAAATGGTCCAGTTACCTCAATGACAAACCACTCACATCTCTGCTAAACTTACAATGGAGGAATGGACTCTCGGCAAAAGAGCTCCTTCGACCCTCAAAGAACGCATACCAAAGTGTCATACAAACGCCACTCGTGCCCGTGCTCTCTTGCAACAAAGATGAGATGGAAAGAAGGAAATGATGTCTAAGGAATCACCAAGAACCAGTCAAGTTCGGAATCCCAAATCTGAACTTGTGCAAAAATCAAATCGACGGGATGCAACCTTCAACCGAGACACTTGTAAGTGTCTCGGCCGAAAGAACTTCACCCGAGACATACATAAGTGTCTCGGCCAAAGGGATTGTGTCTGCGATACTTGTAACTATCTCGGACAAAGGAGATGTATCCGAAACACACACAAGTGTCTCGGCCAAAGGGAAGCTTCTAAGGCCTCTCCTTCAACTCCATCAACACTCATTCCTAGTCCGTCTACTGCAATCACATTTGCTACATCATCAGTAGAGCCTTGTGTCACTCCTGACTTATCAAACTTCAAAACCACAATGGCAGATCGCCTTGATCCTTTGCATGAAGATCGAGGAAAAGCTCTGGTCAAGAAACCATTGGGTCCGGTGAACAAAAGCCAAATGACTCGTCAGGCTGGGGGTCGTATGTGTCCTCCCACCAACCCCAAAGCAATCCTAAGTTAGGAAAATCCTGATTTCCACCCGCTTGGGGGTTCATATCGAAACTCAGAAGCCCGTTAAGACTCTACACCCGCAAAGGGTTGGTTCTAAACATGCGACTCCTGAGAATACTAACAAGATTTTACATCTCCAGGAGAAGACGTATCCACCAAAAGATAGCATTATACCTGGGAGGTCACACCAACAGACGATAGAGTGCTCCGACAATTATACTGATGAGTTGTACTATCAAGTTAGGGGTGTAAACTAATCTCGAAAGAGGATTGTCCAAGAAATGAGCTCTCATTGTTCTTGTCAGCAATGCATTAGAGCAGTACTATCGGAATATGACTACTCCAAGCGAGAAGTTATCTCGCAAAGAGTCCCCGTGTTCCAAAAGCTTTTCACCGAAATGTTGAAGCCCAAGCCGAGATATTTCTGCAAGAGAAGATCAGTCATCCAAGATGATGAATTCTCTGAAGTCATCATCAATATGGCTGATAAAGGAAAATCTAAGCGGCATTCAAGTGAATCAAATCCCGACTTTTCCCCGAGAGGAAAAGTCAATCCAAGAATTGCTCAACGGATGTCTCGACTCCAGTTAGGAGCCATCAGATGTAGAGATTACAAGAAAAAGCATGAAGGAATGTCTTCGGACGATGAACTTTCGATCACTTGTTCTGCGATCACTTCTGATGATACAATGTTTAGCACGGGGCAAACCAAAGAAGTGTTCACAATCACTCCTGATCAGTTTGCTCAAATGTTTCAAGAAGCTCTAGCCAAGCAATATGAAGAAATTAGAGCTGATATGAAGACGGAAATAGAGTTGGCTATCTAACAAATGAGAGAATTACAAGCTCAACGGCTTTAACCTCCTGAGTCTAGTCAGCGAGCTGAATCTAGTTGTTGCACTCAGAATGTTGTAGATGACAATGATCCATAAGTAGATGAAGTCATTATGGCTGATGTACCTTCCAATAACAATAACGCAGGGGGTAGTTCAACGGATCCTCTCAACAATAATATTAGGAGTGGTTCAATTGCACCACTCAAAAACACCGGGGGTGACCCAATTGCTTCGGCTCAACATCACTCGAAGAGAGATGAAGGCGACGACGAGATGATGAAAGAGCTGGAGAATAAGGTAAATGCCTTGATGTCCACTCAGGAAGTAAAGAAGATGAGTATTCCATGTCTCTATCCAAGAGAATAAGATTCAATCCTGTACCCAGCAAAATTTAACCTAATTAACTTCACATCGTTTGATGAGAAGAGCTCGCCTACTCAGCACTTGATTTATTTTAAGTCTTATTTAGGCATGATCTCTGGAAATGAGGCTTTGATGGTCCAGTCATTCATTAGCACCCTTCGTGGGACCGACTTCGATTGGTACCAACGTCTCAAGCCTGGGAGAGTCAACTGCTAGGATGATATGGAAAGTTTGTTCCTCAGTAATTTTTCGATGATGACATCGAAGTGTCAATCAGAACTTTTTTAGGTAAGAAGCAAAAAGACGTAGAGTCAATCAACAATTTTGTCAAGCGCTTCCATAATTGATTATTCAAGGTAAAAACCAATCATCAGAATAATTCAATCTTAATCATGATTAAGAACCTCCCATTGTGGCTATTTAATCATTTCCAAGATGATAAAAACCCTCCTACTGTGACTTTTGTAGCACTCTTTCGTTGAGATGAGATTCAATGACTTCATCGGGTCAATATTTCATTACGAAACTCCTACGGAGTAATCGTAGAGTGCTTAATGATTCACGGTCCTCCACCATAAAATCCATCACTGATCAAATTAATTAACGGTAGGTCTACCAAAAATTCTTCACGGTTGAATCCATTCAAACTCCCATTGTGTCTAAGCCTTTAACACTCCCACTGTTGAAGTCCTTACACGATATCCAAAATTTTAACCTGTTGATCCATAGCGATTATCAAACCCTTCGTGTTAAATCCTAGCCACTTGACACCGAAAACCCCCACTGAGTGATTTGTACAAGTTAACATTCTCACTGTTATTTGTACCCTACTCCCACTTCTTATTTGGTCAAACCATTAAATAGTTAGGACCAAAGCCAAAATTCCCTTATCGATTCCTTCTATGAACGAGAGGATCACCCACAAATTGAGCGATCAAACCTTTAAATAGTTAGGATCGTCTTAAACTCTCATTTGGTCAAACCTTTAAACAGTTAGGGCCAAAGCCAAAATCCCCTCTCGATTTCTTCCACGAACGAGAGGTCCACAAATTGAGCGATCAAACCTTTAAACAGTTTGGATCGTCTCAAACTCTCATTTGGTCAAACCTTTAAACAGTTAGGGAAAAGCCAAAATCCCCTCTCGATTCCTTCCATGAATGAGAGGTCTATAAATGAGCGATCAAACTTTTCAATAGTTAGAATCATCTCAAATTACCATTTGGTCAAAACTTTAAACAGGTAGGGTCAAAGCCAAAATCCCCTCTCGATTCCTTCCATAAACGAGAGGTCCACAAATTGAACTGCTTAAAGGTTTGGTCAAACCTTTAAACAGTTAGGATCATCTCAAACTCTTATTTGGTCAAACCTTTAAACAGTTAGGGCAAAGCTAAAATCCCCTCTTAATTCCTTCCATGAACGAGAGGTCCACAAATTGAGCGACCAAACCTTTAAATAGTTAGGATCATCTCAAACTCCTATTTTGTCAAACCTTTAAACAGTCAGGACCAAAGCCAAAATCTCCTCTTGATTCCTTCCATGAACGAGATGTTCACAAATTGAGCGATCAAACCTTTAAACAGTTTGGATTGTCTCAAACTCTCATTTGGTCAAACCTTTAAACAGTCAGGATCAAAGCCAAAATCCCATCTCGATTCCTTCCATGAACGAGAGGTCCACAAATTGAGCGATCAAACTTTTAAACAGTTAGGATCGTCTCAAACTCTCATTCGGTCAAACCTTTGAACAGTTAGGGCCAAAGCCAAAATCCCCTCTTGGTTCCTTCCATGAACGAGATGTCTACAAATTGAGCGATTAAATATTTAAACAGTTAGGATCATCTCAAATTCTCATTTGATCAAACCTTTAAACAATTAGGACCAAAGCCAAAATCCCCTCTCGGTTCCTTCCATGAACGAGAGGTCTACAAATTGAGCGATCAAACCTTTAAACAGATAGGATCATATCAAATTCTTATTTGGTCAAACCTTTAAACAGTAGGGCTAAAGTAAAAATCCCCTCTCTATTCTTTCCATAAATGAGAGGTCCATAAATTGAGCGACCAAACCTTTAAATAGTTAGGATCGTCTCAAACTCCCATTTAGTCAAACCTTTAAATAGTTAGGACCTAAGCCAAAATGCTCTCTCTATTCCTTCCATGAACGAGAGGTCCACAAATTGAACGATCAAACCTTTTAACAGTTCGGATCGTCTCAAAGTCCTATTTGGTCAAACCTTTATACAGTTAGGACCAAAGTTAAAATCCTCTCTCGATTCCTTTCATGAACGAGAGGTCCACAAATTGAACGATCAAACCTTTTAACAGTTAGGATCGTCTCAAATTCTTATTTGATAAACTTTTGAGCAGTTAGGGCCAAAGCCAAAATCTTCTCTTGATTCTTTCCATGAACGAGAGGTCCACTCAAATTAGACGGTTAAACCTTTAAACAGTTAGAATCGTTGCAATCTCATTCGGTCAAACCTTTAAATAGTTAGGATCAAAATCGGAATCACCTCTTGATAAATGAATGGTTTCCACACATTCCCCACTCAGTCAAACTTTAAACAGTTAGGACCAACGTTGGAATTCCATCTTGATAAATAAGAAATCCACTTTTAGATTGGATAATCAAACCTTTTAACAGTTAGGGTTATCTAAATATTCTCGATTCTCGGAGTGGAGATCCCACTCTTAGTTTTACCCTTCAGATTCTCAAAGTGGAGATCCTACTTTGAGTTTCTTTTGCAGCAGGAGATAGAATATAAAATTCTTCCTCTCTAGTATCGGGTTCATCTCTACCAATAAAAAAGAGACCAGGAGATAGAATATAAAACTCTTCCTCTCCATCATGGGTATATCTCTACCAAAAAAAGAGACCAGAAGATAGAATGTAAAATTCTTTCTCTCCATCATTGGGGTCATCTCTACTAACAAAAAAGAGACCAGCAGATAAAATATAAAATTCTTCCTCTTCAGTGTCGGGTTCATCTTTTCACCAAAAAGACGTAACCCATTAATATTTTCAAATCCATGTTTTATACGTGGGGGACGTTATTTCAATCTCTTATAAGAGATAAGTCTACTCCTAATACGTATTGTCGGGTAGTCCGTTCCCGTGAAAATGACCAAGCCTATGTATTCAACGTCATAGAACCAAGTCTAAGAGAGTTTATTCTCTTAGCATAATGTTACATGCAGAACGGACTTAAACAATCTGCATGCTAGCTCGATTCAAACGGTAGTCGGTAAAGGGTTATCAAATTCGTTGGTGGTTGAGGATTTGCCAAAAATCCTATAAGTATTATATTTATTTATTTCAAGTAGGATAATAATTATAACAAAGTTTAAGCTCTACCAAACTCAAGGAAGCAGACAAAAGAAGACACAAATTCAGTCCGAAGGCCACCTTTCTTCAAGCGGGACAATTGAACCCGTCTCAGACACACGAGGTAGGGTATACTGTCTCGCACATACAAGACAGCATCAAAAAAGCCTCTCTAATGGTTGTGGCCATATCAACTCCAATGGCTGGTCCTATAATCAAAACCCCCTGTGATTAAGTAAAAAATCGACAAATGTATAACGGTCCACGTCAGGAGAAACTCCGTACAGGCAGATGAACCAACATCAGCAGTTGGTCTTACACTCTCTATAGTTGGGCTTGCCATGTCCCAACACTGGTCAACGCGTTGCAACGAAAGTGTACACCAGCCAACGTGTCAATAATTCCACCAAAACATGGCTCAGAATGAAACGTCAGTTCAAGAAATTAATTCAGGGAGTTCAATCGTGACTCAGATACAAACTCTCGACGAAGATGATTAGTTCAATGTCAACCCAACGATATGAGCTAATTCAGAAATCAACACACCAGCTTCAGTTTAAGATTTTGACAACGGTCAGACGATAAACGCAGCACCGGAAGAATTTCAACTATTCGACAAAATACCGAATAGACTGAAAGCTGAAGAAGTCAACGAATTAAAGGCCAGGCGTATCATATCCAAAGTATTCCAGTCTCTTTTATAAAAGAATAAGGCTAAAATACTTTGGAGGTGGTATCTGTAGGCATAAAAAATTATCTAAAGGTTCTCGTACACAGCTCGAGATAGAAAGAATGTGCTAAACGTTATCATCTGAATTGCAGAGGATCATCCAAAGCTAAAGATCAACTAAAGAATGCACAAGAATTACATCACGTAAGTTTCAAGACGCAAAACATGTCTTAGAAGCATAAGAGAAACTCACAGTTTCCGAGACAGTTAAAACTATCTCAGAAACTACGAGGAAGTTTATAGCTTCTGAGACACATACAACTATCTCGGAAGCATGAAGGGAACCCATAGTTTCTGAGACAGTTGTAACTATCTCGGAAGCTATGAGGAAGACTATAGCTTCCGAGACACTTACAACTTTCTCGGAAGCTAAGGTGATACAGATGACGATTTTCTCGAGATTCACGCATGACACGTGGCTTCATAACTATCAGTGATTATGTGGGAACATGGGGAGGACGTTACAAGCGGGAATTACATCAATAATTGTCGAAATAATAGCATTAAAACGTGTTTAAAGCAGTTACAAAAGGAAAAAAATAAAGCATGCTTCCGAGACAGTTGTAACTGTCTATAAAATAGAAAGCCAACCACGCTTCTGAGACAATTACAACTGTCTCAGCCGACGTAACTTTTTTCGACTTCTGACTTCATTTATTGTTCCTAAGGGCTATAAATACCCCCCTAGGACCATTACTGATGAGGATAGAGCATTTTTAGCAGATTAAATAGAGAGACTTGAGCAATTTGGTGAATTCTAAGCAAGAAAGAGAGAGTCTTCATCATGTGCAACCATTTTTTAGAGTTCTTGTGATTCCTTGAAATCTAAGCCTCTAAAAAATTAGAAAACATTCTATATGCTTCTGCAGTTGGAAGTCATATGTATGCGGTTGTTTGCACAAGACCAGATCTTGCTTTTTCAGTAAGAATGTTGGGAAGGTATCAAAATAATACTGGAATGGCTCATTGGAAAGCTGCCAAGAGGATAATGAGATACCTAAAAGGGACTAAAGATTATAGGCTCACATATAGTTACTCAGATCATTTGGAATTGATTGGATATACGGATTCTGATTGGGCTGGTTGCGAGGATACAAGAAAATCTATTTTAGGATATGTTTTCGGGAAAAGTTGCTGTTTTCATTGCTCTTTTTGAGATCTGTTACAACTTCAATCGTTACAACAGAATTAAATGAAAACAAAATATTACAACTTTATCGAAAATAAACACGAGATCCTGTTTTGATGCGGTTTCGCTTGCGTGGGTCTTTGGCCTGTGACGGGGACGTAGATATCCGTGGACCGCCGGTCGATCAAGATCCTTTTCGGGAAAATCCGGCAGAGTTTCGTCTATCCGCGAAGGGATATAGAAACAGAACTTCGTCGATCCGCGTGAGATCTAGAAGTTATAAGCGTATATCTCGGCTAAAACGAGATAATAGCTCTTCTTAGTGTCACCGCTAAGGGGCCACACTAAGGAAAAAAAGAGGGGATGAATGAAGGGGGGGCTGATGAAGAACTTCTTACTCCTCACTCCGGCAGAGCTTCACTGCTTCACAATTCAAACCTCACTCCTTACTCCAGCAGGGCTTCGCCGCTTCAGACCAAGAGCAATTCTAAGCCAAGATAATTCAGCCAAGAATTGGGAGCCCCTCACAAAGGATGCCCTAGGGGCCTATTTATAGCCAAATGGGGGGGGGGGACCAAAGGGGACGTGGACACCCCCGGGGGGGCGTGGCGGTGCCAGGACACCCCTCGGGTATTTCGACCTTGCCGGAATGCCCCTGGGTGCCTCAGTCTGGTCCGAGGTGCTACCGTTGTTCTGCCGTTGTCCCGTCGTTGATTCTTCGTTGACTTTTCGTCCGAACTCGGATCTGAGTGATTTCGGATGCGTTGGAATTCTGATGAAGAGCTCTGTTGATCCCGATGGTTGGATTATTAGTGGGATGATCAGGACACGGCGGGCGTTGGTCCAATTGCGGTGATCGCGGGGTTTTCGGCCAATCCGTATCCCCGTGATTCTGAGATTCTATCGGCTCACGTAGTCCGTCGGTTCACTTCAGGCACTCACCGACGTCAATTGAATTCTTGTGAACCAGGTAGTGACGTTCAATCGTTGCTTGTTAACACTGAGCTGTTTACGGGGACCTATCGGCGATTTTTGATGCCTACAGATACCCCCTCCAAAATGTTTCGGACTCGTTTCTTTTATAGAAGAGACCAGAATACTTTGGATATGATTGGTCCAGCCTTCAGTCGGCCTAAGGGACCTGTGGTTTGCTTCAACTCTTGGCTCCTTCGATTTTCGGTTTATCCGGTGCTTTGTCGAATAACCGAAGTTGTTCCGGCGCTGCGTTTATCGCCTGGCCGTCGTCGGAGTCTCGAGTCTACAGCTGGTGGGTTGAGTTTGGCTCGTGTCATTGAGTTGACTTTTGAACTTACTATCCCTATCACATCGTGTTGACTTGGGGTTTCGGATCACTGTATGTTGACTTTTTGTTGCAACGTACCGATTGGCGTTGACCTAGGGTTACGCGTTGACCGGCGTCCACCCTAGGGTTTCGAACCTCGTGGGTTGACTTTTGTCGTAACGCGCTGTACGGCGTTGACCTAGGGTTACGCGTTGACCGGCGTCCGCCCTTAGGGTTTTGAACCGCGTGGGTTGACTTTTGTCGTTACGTGTCGACTTTCGTCGCCGTGTGTTGACTTTTGTCGCAACGCGCTGTCCGGCGTTGACCTAGGGTTACGCGTTGACCGGCGTCCACCTTAGGGTTTTGGA
>BQKN01058999.1:19213-43662 GCA_022839385.1 Asparagus kiusianus | reverse complement strand
GCTGGCTGAGTCATGAACACCCGGACCGGGTTAACTTTGGAGATGACTTAGATGGTCTGTCCAACCAAGTAATGCCGCATCTTCTGGATGGCGAACACTAAGGCGAGGCATTCTCTCTCAATCATGGGATATCGAGATTCTGCGCCTACCATGGTTCGGCTTAAATAATATACTGCTTGCTCATGACCGTTATCGTCATCTTGTGCAAGCAATGCACTTAATGAATGGCTCGTCGCCTTGACATAAATCAAGAACGGTTTGCCCGATTTTGGTGCGACGAGTACGGGAGGTTTCGAGAGATATTCTTTAATACTCTCGAACGCCTTTTGACAAGCATCGTCCCTGTAGGCGTATAAAATTGCCTATAGGTCCCTTATCACAGCTCGACGATGCTAATTCAACAAACGGACCATCGAGCGACGTATCCAAGTACGACCGTTATCCCACCAACGCCGAAGCCAAGCCATACGCAACGGAGCAGGTTAACAAGGCGACGAAGCCAACAAATCGCACCCAAGCATTGGAATGCATCCACTCGCACGCGGAATCAAACCAACGTTTCGGGGAATCACCGAGTCATCTAAACAAGAGCGAACTCGGTGATACGACGATCGAATCAAGATCAATTCTGGACTCGAACTCGGAAGTGGGTTTACTGCCAAATCAGGAATCGGATCAAAACGAATCGAATCCGAACAAGTCAACCATACAACCGAATCGAAGTCCAAATCAACAACGAATCTAAACCGGAAACACCGAAAAACCCGAACGACGGACGAAATGAACACGCCCGGGGGGACTCCCCCCGACCCGACCCCCCGGGGGGGGGCTCGCCCCCCCCCCCCCCACCCCAAGGTGGCCGGCAACCCCCCCCCTCTCCTGTGTGTTGTGTACACGTGCTCGTATGCACGGGTTCATTTGGCTATAAATAGGGGGCTTGGTTCATTTGTTAAAGGTTGGTTTTTGGAGGGTCGAAGCTCTACCGGATTGGAATCTGAGATCTAAAAAAGATTGGAGCTTTAGAAGATTGAAGACTTGGACTTTGAGATCCGGTGCTCGACGATCATCCACGCCAAACAAGGCAAGAGTTCGAGAGGGACCGGATCTGAGATCTACACGATTTTCCTCCGGATCTAAGCTTGGTTCTTAGATACCGAGAAGAGTCTCGAATTCGCTTGGTCGATTTCGACACTTGGGCTACTATTTCCTTGGTGAATTAGTACCCCACCCGGCTATTATCTCCTTCGTGAGATAATACCCGTCATATCGTGTAGATCCGACCGGATCGAGATCACGCGGTGGTCCACGGCAAATAACCCCGGCGTAGGCAAAGAACCCACACAAAGCGAGTGACCGCAAAACAGGAGCTCGCGATTCGTTCGACAAAGAAGGAAAGAAAGTTGTAATCTTTTTCATTTCATTTTGATTTTTTATTGTAACCGGATCTTATAAAAAGACCGGATTTCTGTAATCGATAAACTATTACGAAAGTGTACAATGGAATCAATGAAGAAGAACACAAATTTTCCCGCGAACAGTCCCATACGAATGACACGCCCTTCTTTGTGAGCCTGGAGAACGGTTGGCATTTCCCCGAAAGGTTTGAGATAAACCGACGGATATAAGCCAATCGCCCTTGCAGTCCTCTGAGCTCTTTGAGGTTTCTCGGAGGTTGTAATTCATTGATCGCCTTCACCTTATCAGGGTCAATGTGAATACCTTTGGTGGTGACGACGAATCCCAGGAATTTGCCACTGGACATTCCGAGGAAAGACTTGGTAGGGTTCATCTTCAATTGATGGGCCCGCATCAAGTCGAACATGGTCTTCAAGTCTTTGATGTGATCTTTCTTATCGCGACTTTTCACGACCAAATCATCCACGTAGCACTCGACCGTCTTTCGGAGATGCTCCTGGAAAATCTTCGACATAGCTCGTTGATATGTAGCACCTGCATTCTTCAAGCCGAAGGGCATGACTGTGTAGCAGAATACGCTGAGAGGCGTTCTAAATGCAGTATGCTTCTCATCATCTGGATGCATCTTTATCTGGTTGTAACCAGAGAAACCATCCATGAAAGACATCCTCTCGAACCCGCACGTGTTGTCGATGATAACATCCGTGATGGGGAGAGGAAAGTCATCTTTTGGACAAGCAGCATTGAGGTCCCTGAAGTCGATGCATATCCGGATCTTTCCGTTCTTCTTCAGGACCGGGACAATATTGGCAAGCCATTCCGGATGTTGCTCCTCTCGGATGAATCCTGAATCGACGAGCTTTTTGACTTCAGCTTCGATCGCTTCCATCATTTGCGGACGAAACCGTCGTTGTTGTTGTTTGACTGGTTTGACATCCGGCTTAATGTTGAGACGATGCACTGCTATGTTTGGATCGAGACCTGGCATGTCTTCATAATTCCAGGCGAACACGTCGATATACTCCCGGATAAGAGAAATCAACTCCTCCTTCTCCTCAGGTAGGAGACTGTCGCTAATGAATATCGGCTTCGGATTTTCCTCGGTTCCCATATTCACCTGGACTACTTGGTCTTCGGTAGGAGGCTCTCTCTGCTCGAACCTATCACCGTACTACATGTTTAAGTGATGAACCCACGGGTCTTCCCATGTCGGCATCTCATCATCTTCTTCTATTGTCGCTGGATCAACCGTGACCATGTTCGACATTAGCTTTTTGAACATTTCACCAAGACTAGCGTCGGAATCCCAAGACGAAGAGTCAGAAGAATATTCGTTTCTAGCTTTGTTGGCAATCTCATCAATGACTTGCCAATAACATTCGTCATCTGAGGAGACATAGCCTAAGCCTCGTTTGTGGTGATAATAATCGTCGGGCTTCCCTTTTGGTACATAGGCCATTCGAGGTGGAACTCGCGGGCCTCGACCAAAGAAAAGACCTTCTCCGATCTTGAAGTCATATCCCTGCTTTTCCATCATATTACGTGCTTTCGCATCGTACCTGAACAGATGTGGGGCAGGTTTATCGTCGTCGTCCTCCTCTTCCATGAAGTGGTCGGGTATCGGAGACTTTCTTCCTTTGCCGTAGACGACCTCCTTTCCACCCCCAATCCCTGCGGGGATGACAAGCGTCGTTCCGCAAGGGTCATGTACCTGCTTTTTCGTCATGCAAAATGACTGAAGAGGCATATACAAATCAGGGTTATCATAAAGCTCGTTAGTGACATCGTCAAGACACATCGAGTACTCTAAATCATCGTTTATTGATAGTTCCTCGGCAACTTGCCAATTACAACTATTTTCTGATGATTCATCATCGTCAAGATTGATTACAACGGGTACAATGTCATTTAAAACAAAACCGTCGTCGTAATCAAACCCTGGTTCGGTATCAGCTTCATCTCCGCTGTCCGTTCCTTGGGCCGATGGTTCAGTATCGGATTCAGCGCCGTATAAAAGGGAATCGGTAAAATAATTCTCCAATCCCTTAAACGGTTGCTTATCCGCGACCACCGTCTTGACTTCATTGTTTGTGTCTACATATTTAAGGCACTGATGTAGAGTTGACGGGACTATAAGGTTACCGTGGATCCAAGGTCGACCCAACAATAAGTTATAGGAAGTTTCCGCGTCAATCACATAACAAGTGACTTCCGACCTCAAATCCCCAATCTGGCACTTGATTCGGATCTTCCCCAAGGGCCTAGACCCGCTGGTGTTGAATCCATAAATCGTCGTGCCAGTGGAAGCTAATTTGCTAGTCGGGATTCCGAGATGATGCATCAATCGGAATGGCATGATGCTAATAGCGGAACCCGGATCAACTTGGATCCGGTTGACAACGCTGGAGCCAATGTGACCAGTGAAATACAAAGGTCGATCATGCCTCGAATTCTTCGTCTGCATGTCTTCTTTGGTGAAAGAGATGCAGGGAAAATGATGCGCCGCCAGATTGCATTGTTGAACTGAAGACTCCGGTTCTTCAGGAGATGGTTTGATTCGAGTCAAGAAGGCTTCCGAAACACTCAAGGCTTCTTGTAGCGCTTTCCTTGTGTCCTTCGAAAGGCGCAACAACTCGTATAGGGTTATCCTAGCCGGGATGTTGGCCAATTGCGCCATGATGTCGAAATGGGGCGGAGAGCTTGCATTCCCCGGTTTGTCTCGCCCAATCGGATGATTGAATCGAGACTGCCTCGGGTTCTGAGCTTCTTGACGTACAGGCTCTTTCCCTTTTTCCTTCTGCTGGATTTTCTCTGCAGCTGCAGGTGTTGAGGGAATTGCTAAAATTCCCAACTCCGCCAATGTCTTGGAAGGAGGGGTTTTGGTGCCCAATTGCTCGGAAGCATCCGGGTACTTGAAATGATACTCATTCCCACTTCGGGTTGCAAAAGCTTCTTGCTCGTCTTCAGAAAGTGGGAAGGTTGGAATTCTTTCGTCATCCTCTCCCGGAATAGCAGAAGCACCGTAACAGGATTTCCCTTTACTCTTTGACTTCTTATTTTTGGAAGAGGTCCCGGTCCATTGTTGGTCTGTGATCAGGTCCGGATGAACCCACAGGATTTCGCCATTCGGGGCCGTATATGGTACAAGCCCTTTCCGGCACTGTTGGTGAGGATCATCGTTCACCGTCTTCACCGCTGCATTAATCACTGGTTCATGTTGAAACCAGCTCGAGGGAACCGACCCGAAGCTGATGGACACTGCATTCGCACCCACCTTCTTCTCCTTAGGCTGCTTCATAGTAATAACCCCTACATCGATTAGGGCCTGAATTTTATCTTTAAGAGCATAGCATACCTTGGTAGGATGGTGCACCGCCCTGTGAAATGCACAGTACTTGGGATCATTGACCCTCTTGGCATCTTCTTGATCCTGGATCGGAGGCAACTTGATCTTGTTGTTCTCGACGAGGTATTTGAAGATACCGGGAACTTCATCTTCCCTGAATGAGTAGACCTTCGGGAACCTCGGCTCCCCGACCTTTGCCTTCTGGGACTGTTGTTGCCACCTCGATTGTTGAGGCGCCCTCTGCTGCTGCTGTTGCGGCTGTTGCGGTTGTTGCGGCTGTTGCGGCTGTGCTTGCACCTCAAATACTTGATTCGCGACCACAGCATTTGCATGCGCCTTCCCTTTATCCTTGGGGGTAAAGTTTGGTTGCGGGGCATTATTTGGTATTTTCCCTCTCTCCGCCTTCTTCCTCTTGAGGAATCGCTCGGCTCGTTCTCCCCGCACCTTTAGGTCCTTCCAGGTCTTTGGTGGCGCCATTCCCATGGCTTCAAGGATATCCAGCGTCAAGTTGTTGTGGCAAGTTTCGAGGATAAAATCCTCGCTGACCGGATCCCTGCAATTCATTGTCTTATTTCGGAATCTCTTCACGAAGTTCTCGACCGTCTCGTCGTTCTTCTATTTTTCGTCGAACAGCGTGCCGATCGAGATCTCAGTGTCATCATCAAAGAAATTGGTTAAGAACATGTCCTCCATATCATCCCAGCTGCTGATGCTCCCGGGCGTGAGACGGCGATACCAATCGAAGGCAGCTCCGCGAAGAGTGCCGACGAATGACCGCACCATGAGAGGCTCATTTCCGAAAATGATTCCTAAATGAGACTTGAAGTATATTAAGTGTTGGGTAGGGGAACCCTTCCCATCAAACGGCGTAAAGTTAATTAGATTAAACTTTGCCGGGTATGGGATCGATTCCCACTCCCTTGGGTAGGGACATGGTATACCAGACCTTTTTACCTCTTGAGCGTTCATCAACGCGTTGATTTTGCTCTCCAGGTCCTTCATCTTCCTGTCTTCACCCGTCTCGGTCTTCGAGTGGCTTCGAGGAGAGGTGACGTGGTCCTCTTTCGTATTATCTTCCGCGGGACCACCCCCATTGTCGGTGGTGATAGGAGGGATATTGACATTATCCGCTTCCCGTTCATTCTCCTCTTGATTCGGAGTATTGCGACGACCGGGCTCTCCTTGGTGGACTGTCAGCGCCGCAATTTGTTGGTCATGCATCTCCCTCATTCGCTGCATGGCCATTTCCATCTCGAATTTGAAGCTATCATTTTGCTTGGCCAGGGCTTCTTCAAGTATTTTGGATACCTGTTCAGCACTGATCATAAGCGATTCATAATGTTGGCCTTCGCTGGATACGGTATTGTCGGATGCAACTGCCGAGCCAGCATCGGATTCTTCATCTTCCGACGGTGATCTTGTTCGAACCCTGCCATACGTTCCTTGTATGATGGCTCCGGACTGCAGACGGGCTAGACGTCGGGATGCCTCCAAAATTGACTCGAGATCATTTCGTGCCGGTGTCCCTTTGCTGGTCATATTGACGGTGAACCTTGGAAATTTTCCATCTTTAATCACCGTTCTTCTTCGTCGGAAGCGCCTTTGCCTTGGTCTCAAAATTCTCTCGAACACCGAGACTCTTCTTGGGTTTTGTACGCAGGAGCATTCCGATAGTATTGCCTTGATCATGTTGGCGCACGGGCAGCGAGACTCCATGTCCTGCACATATTTCTTCCGGGGTTTTTCCATACCCCCAGCTCTATAGTACAACTCATCAGTTTTATAACTGGAGCAACCTATAGAGTGTTGGCATGTGTTCCCCGGTATAACACCCTCATCATCAGATGAGTGTGCTTCCCTTTGGGAGTGCAACACTTTGTTAGCTTTTTCAAAAATGGCCCGTTCAATTTTACGCTTTTGTGAGTGTATAAATTGAACGGGCTCTTGTACTTCGACTCGCAATCCAAGGCGGTCGGTAATAGGGGCTTTCCCTTTATCAATTTTCTTGGGGAGATTGGTTTGACCCCCAGCTTGGTTTGTAACTTGGGGACCTTTCAATGGTCCCAGTCATTCCTTGATAGGTACTCTTCCTCGGTTCTCCGGTAAGGGACCGAGGCGACCTTTCAAAGGAGCCCTGGAACTTGAAGGGTCCCCGTTCATACCTGGCCCTGTTGAAGGTGCCGGAACAGGAGAAACGACATCTGGTTTTGAAGAGATTCGGGATATAACTCCACCCATCTTCGTTGGAAGTGTTGGTCTTGACTTTGGCAACCACACCAATTTGTTCGTAGACGGCTTTTTGACCGCCTCTTCTTTCTGCATCTCCTCCGCCTTGTGTAGAAGGAGCCGAGCATGCGCAAGCAAGGCTCGACGCTTCTTGATTCGCTCCTCGAGGGTGGAGCGATTCCTCTTCACACGAACCCATTCGTTCGTTTCTGTTTTGGAGGGGAGGGGGGTTGTTTGCCGTTGTTGTTCTCGGCGATACCTGGATTTTAGATCCTCGTTGTAGTGGATCTCATCCGTTGATTCAGCAGCTTTGGCTAGTTGTTGGGCGAGGCGTTGACACCGTCTTTGGCGAGCCCTCTTTGATGGAGCTGGAGTTGCATCATTAATCGCCTTTGTGGCGGTTGGATCTACAGCCTTGACCACACTGAACGACACAGGGACGTTGTGTGGTGCAAGTGTAGCAGCAGCAATGGCGGGATCTTGGATTGAGGAGTTGGAGATCCTGCCAGCCCTTCGGGGAGGTGGAGTCTTCCCGCGCCTATGTGGAGAGGCGGATCTGGAGGAGGAGGAAGAGAGGTACTCTTCAAACTTCTGCTGGTCGAACTCGTATTCGACCTCTTCATTCACCCGGATCTTGAAGGCCGGTTGCGTCACTCCGATCTCGGTAGCGAGGTCGGCGGCTCCCACTGTGGTCGCCAGCTTGTTTTCGGGAAAAGTTGCTATTTTCATTGCTCTTTTTGAGATCTGTTACAACTTCAATCGTTACAACAGAATTAAATGAAAACAAAATATTACAACTTTATCGAAAATAAACACGAGATCCCGTTTTGGTGCGGTCTCGCTTGCGTGGGTCTTTGGCCTGTGACGGGGATGTAGATATCCGTGGACCGCCGGTCGATCAAGATCCTTTCCGGGAAAATCCGGTAGAGTTTCGTCTATCCGCGAAGGGATATAGAAACAGAACTTCGTCGATCCGCGTGAGATCTAGAAGTTATAAGCGTATATCTCGGCTAAAACGAGATAATAGCTCTTCTTAGTGTCACCGCTAAGGGGCCACACTAAGGAAAAAAAAGAGGGGATGAATAAAGGGGGGCTGATGAAGAACTTCTTACTCCTCACTCCGGCAGAGCTTCGCTGCTTCACAATTCAGACCTCACTCCTTACTCCAGCAGGACTTCGCCGCTTCAGACCAAGAGCAATTCTAAGCCAAGATAATTCAGCCAAGAATTGGGAGCCCCTCACAAAGGAGGCCCTAGGGGCCTATTTATAGCCAAATGGGGGGGACCAAAGGGGACGTGGACACCCCCTTGGGGGTGTCTCAGCCTGGCCGAGACACCCCTGGGGTGTCTTGGCTTTGCCAAGACACCCCTCGGGTGTTTTGACCTTGCCGGAATGCCCCTGGGTGCCTCAGTCTGGTCCGAGGTGCTACCGTTGTTCTGCCGTTGTCCCGTCGTTGATTCTTCGTTGACTTTTCGTCCGAACTCGGATCTGAGTGATTTTAGATGCGTTGGAATTCTGACGAAGAGCTCTGTTGATCCCGATGGTTGGATTATCAGTGGGATGATCGGGACACGGCGGGCGTTGGTCCAATTGCGGTGATCGCGGGGTTTTCGGCCAATCCGTATCCCCGTGATTCTGAGATTCTGTCGGCTCACGTAGTCCGTCGGTTCGCTTCAGGCGCTCACCGACGTCAATTGAATTCTTGTGAACCGGGTAGTGATGTTCAATCGTCGCTTGTTAACACTGAGCTGTTTGCGGGGACCTATCGGCGATTTTTGATGCCTACAGGATATATTTTTCTACTTGCTGGAGGTGCAACATCTTGGAAAAGTATGAAACAAAGTTTAGTTGCATCCTCAACTATGGAAGCAGAATTTATAGGTTGCTATGAGGCATCATTACATGCATCATGGTTGAGGGATTTTGTTGTGGAGCTTAAAGTGGTTGATTTTATTTCAAAACCATTGCTTATTTATTGTGACGACACCTCTGCGGTTGCATTTTCGAACAACAATAAAAGCGGAAGTCGGTTGAAATACATTGACATCAAGTTCCTTAAGGCTAAAGGTCGAGTTGGTGATCACATTGTTAAGTTTGAACACACAAGAACAGAGTTCATGATTGCTGACCCATTGAATAAAGCTATATCAGTCATTCCATTTAAGCGTCATGTAAGCAACATGGAGCTCGTTAACGTTTAAGTGTTAGTTATGTTTTATGTTTAGACATATTTGATGTTGTTAGTGTTTTATATTCATGACAAATAAAGTGTACACATTATGTTTAAGTCATGTGTTTATTGCTATTTAAACATATAAAGTATGACTCAAAGTTATATGTGCATAAATATATATATATGAAGCTTCTCAAGAATTAATTATTTTGCTTATTCAATTGCAACAAATTGTTTGGCCATAAAGTATAGTTGCAATATTGTTATGTCATTAGAACATTAATAGAATATTTGAGTCTAGTGGGAGAATGTTAGAATTTTTATTCTTCATATTTTATTATGTGACATTAATAGCAATTTGTATTTGAATCTTGGAATTACTACTTTGGTCGTTTTCAAGACATAACTACCTTGGGTAGTTATGAACTCCTTGATGGTGGGAGTTCTATAAAAAGAGTCACTTGTCCACACGGATTATATTAATCAAGTCCTCTGATAATAATCCATCAATTCGTTTTGTGTTGCGGAGTGGACAAGGAAGAACAATTATCGATAATTTGGTGTTCATTACCTTCAGCAATGGAAGAAGATATGGTATCATTTTTATTCAATCTCGTTTTAGTATGTAAACGAGTGTTAAGTTCTGTTAATCATGCTATAAGATCTCTTTTAGAGAGATCATCCGTCAGACTTATTATGATTGTTCCATTATAGTTGCATTATTTCTGTACATTAATTGCACAAATTTGAACGTAGATAGTAAGACACGTTTCTCTGTCTCATAATTTACTAAACTCTCTTCTGCCGAGCAAAGCCACCTTTAATTTGTAGTTAGTTTATCTCTGTGCTTGACGCAAGGTTCTCTATATGGTGGGCGAAAATGGTCTGCGTAACTATTTTTTAAGGGCAATGCTAGCGAGATATATATATATATATATATATATATATATATATATATATATATATATTCCCACTTGTATGTAGATCATTCACAATTAAACAAAAATAAAATTGACACTTCGGTATTGCAAGATTCACCCCGTAAACGATCAAACATGGACAGAAAAACACAGATTGACATGAGCCCATATTATGCTCCGATCAAACAACAGGTAGCTATCATGGCACAGTCGAGGAAAATGAAACGCACTGTAGCGACTAATAATAGTTCCCCTGCACGAGGCTGACACTGGCTCAAAAAATGACCCAAACCCCGGAGATCCACAGAAAAAATGGAACAGTAACTTGACAATGGCCGGCAGCAGCATTAGCAAGATGTGACTACACCCCGCACGTTATTTGGATCGAAAACAGAGAGGGATTCGATTGCTTCCCATAACAATTTCAGTTACATCCCAAAGCCTCTTTGATTTCCTCCCCTCTCAGTCCTTTCAAGCACTGCAACTCTAGCCTTCTACAATCTCTCTAATTAATACAAGCATCACATACTTAGCTAGCTACTAAAAACAAATTTAGCTCATGGGTGGGTAAGCCAGAAATTATTTTCATCTCAGCCACCTCCTCAGATCCATCGCCGACGACGGGGATAAATCACCGCCACAGGAAGACGGCGCATTCGACATTCGCTCGAACCTCCCCGCGGCGCTCTTGAAGCTCGGGCTCCGCAAGCTGATCTGACTGCTGTAACATGGGTCGGGCGGCACCGGGAATGACAGCCGCTTCTTGACCGACCCGGACCGGTCCCTCTCGGGCGTGGCCGGCCTCTGCCTCGGCGCGCTCTGCGACCGGACACGTGCGCGTGCCGACTCTGTCGCGGCCATGTAGTTCGGCATCGTTGCCTGCTGGTGTCTTGTGACTCCATTCCCGTTGTAGTTGTAGAAGGCAGTGATGCTGGGCGTGTTGGAGGACACCGAGGCCCGGTCGAGGTCTCGGTTGCACCGGGGACTCGCCGACCGGACTTGAATGGGCCGAGCTTTCAGGGGGGAGGGGGTGATGGGTGACTGGTGGGGCTTGTGGAGGGGAGATGAGGCTGGATGTTGCCTTCTGCTGGTGGGAGTCGAGTAGGAGTAAGGACGGCCGGTGTCGACTTCCAGGGTTTTGATCGGGTCTCGGTGGTCCGTTGAGGTTCTTGACCTGCTGCTGCTTCTGTGGTTGTCGAAGGAGGATCGAGATGCCATCCACCGGTCGAGCCAGCGCGGGGGCTCTTGCTCTGCTTCCATTTCTTCGTCTTCTGCGAGGGGTTGAGACAGATTCCTATCTGCTCTCCATACCTACGTTGATGGTTTAAAAAAAAATAAAAAATAAAAAAAAAACAGAGCAATCATAATGAGTAACTAGCAAATTAAGCAGGGGGAAATCTAGTAGGCCAATTAAGTGACTAACTTGATGTGAGAATGCGTAAGAGAGAGCCCTTTCTCTTTTGAGGGCAGCCTCTTTCCTGCTCTGCAGCATCGCTTGGATGTCCTCGATCGTCCTCGGACGGTCATCCCAATCATCGGCGGCAAAGCCACTCGACTGCTAGGCATGGTCGATTCGAATCAAACACTTGGAAAAAAAACAAATTTACACCGACTATAGCATTTGATGTAGAATGTTACCATGGATCTGCGCTCGGCCAACTCTTGCAGATATCTCGAGTCCATGCACATGGAAGTATCACAGCTAAGCGAAGATTTAGTACTACTACACCCGACGCCATCCTGAGACAGCCTCATCCTTTGGTCTCTTACTCTGGCTTGAACTCTAACGAGCGCTTGCATGCATCGAAGTGTCATGTTAGCTTGCTTCCTCACATTGTGACCCCTCACTAGAGCTTGCAGCTTCACCAACCCCTTCAGCGCCCTCAGTGCTCTCCTCGCCTTCGCTCGAAGGGGGAACCCAAAAACCCTCCCATCAGTAAAAGAAAATGAAGGAGATCATAATGACGAAACAACAACAGCACGGAAGCAAAGCGTACCAAATACCCCCTAAATGCAGTTTGGATTGAGACGGCGGCACGGTGCTCCTTGATGAAGACGGGACTGGGCCTTGTGAGCCTCACAACCTCTGCCGCTGCTTGAGCGGTAGCAACAGCAGCCTCTGCTGTCGCAGCAGTAGCAACGGCCAAGGCGATAGCGTGCCTTTGCTCCGAGGTCACAGTCGCTGCGGCTGCTGGTGCCAGCGTCTTTGCTGGCAGCTGTTGATCTTGGCTCGCTGTCTTTCGAAATAGCCATCGCCTCTTCTCCCTCTTCTGTTTAGCAGCAGCAACAACAACGACGACGACGAGGAAGAAAGAAAACAACAGAAGAAGAAAAGGACTAAATTTAGGAGGAATTAACCGTAAGAAGCAGAGAGTAGTATATATATATGTGTTAAGAGGGAATGAAACTGAAACGAGTACCTTTTCTTCATCGTCCTTGTCTTTGGAAGGGGATCTAATTAAGGCTCTCTTGACGGCGGTGAGCCAAGAGCTCCCACCTCCCCTTTTCCCCATGATGATCGCTAGCTAGCTACTGAATCTGAGCGTTTACCAGCTTGCCTCCCAAATGCTAGGGAGAGCATGAAAGAGTATAAAAGAGCCAGAGAGAAGAAGAGAGAAACAATTTAAAGAGCAGCTATTATCATGCTCTCCAGTGCTACCTAGCTACAGTACACTGGTGATGCTCGTGGTGGTTGCAGTTTACGAGAGATCAGAGGGAGCTCCCACCGCGTGATGGGCTACAGTGCTGCTCTCTGCCTCTTTGGCGTTGAGCAAAGCAATGCGAGACATCGATCCTGCGTCTCTTTTAGGCATTGGGCGCAGCGAACGAGAGAGAGAGAGAGAGCACCACATGGGTTCCAAACAAATCTCACCGCTGTCATGTGGGACCCGCCAGAGTTGCTTGTTGCCGGTTACATTGGGCAATTGGGCGGAGTAAATCCTAGGGAGTTCTCTTTCCTGGTCTATGCCCCTAAAGCCATATATCAATTGTTGTTGAATCCTTCAAATTTTCTCATATATATCTTTCATACGGAGCAGTGAAATACGGTGGCGAACCTACAATTAAATTGCTACTGTAAATTACAGTACTGCTGGCTCTAAAGTGTGCTGGTTATGGTTAGATTTAATAATTCTAGCTCTAACAGTCATAATCTTTGCTGTAATCATAATCCTAATACTATCCCTAATTCTAACTCGAACATTAACTTAATTACATCCAAAAGTCCACTTCAGACAAGGGGAAGAAAAAGATGGTGTTAATCTTCCGCTAGACTCTAGGGTTTACCGTGTAATTACAATAATTAATATAAGAATTACTCGTATGCATACACAAATTTCAATGTCATTATAACCGGGGTGTTGCTACAGGGACCCAAATAGGGGACCCAAGGCATGAGACATGTCACCATCCGGTTGCATGATGCACTGTTTATGAACAGTACATCATGCACCGGATGTTGACACCTCACATGTCCCATATCTTGGGTCCCTTATTTAGGTCCATGATGCATTAATGATAAAAAGCGGATTTAAGTCCTGGCTATTATGATTTGCATAGTAATTTTGACAATAAATGCGTTTGAAGGGTTTATATGAAAGCTTTGAAAAATATAGTCCGGTGCGATACGAAAAATCCCGTAAAAAACTTTTTTTTTAAAAAAAAGTTATAAAGTTAAAATAAATTTAAAACGTTGGGCCTGCGGTTTTGGCAGAAGGCTGACAGAGCCTGCAGCAAAAGCGAAGTAAAGAGAGGATATGATTAAAATGAGAAAGAAGGGGGATCTCGAGAAGAAAGAGAACGTTGAAGACCAAAAAGCCCAGTTGGTTTGGTTCACTGGCTCTTGGACGCACATGACGTCTCAATATAATAAATTAAAAGTTTTTAAATGTGACGGGTCCATGCGTATGTTGTAGCGTGATCCCCCAATTCCATATGCGTATCTGGGTGCACCTAACCCACCATTATGGGACCGCTTCGGTAGCTGGGTGCATCTATAGATTGCACCTGAATCCAATCCCAACCTTAGCTGCTCTGGTGGTCCTGGCTCAATTCTTTTTAGGGTTTCTGACGAAATACCTTAAAATCTTAGGTATTTGAGGATTATCATTTATAAGTATTTGATAATAAAGATACCTGGGATAATAAAGATACATGAGATTCAACACATTGCTATATATGAAGAATCTCCCTTACGTGATATGATACTCATTACTCCATTGGTGGAATTGTTTTTGGAGCAATGCATAATGTAATCAATTGGAATTATGAACTATGCATGCTTGATAATTTGAATACTTTTTTAATAAAGAGATTGCTTTTTAATTATAATTAGTTCAATGATATAGTACTATAAGTAGGCCTGTCCATCCGGGCCCGGGCCGGGCAAAACCAGGGCCCGGACCCGGACCCGGGTACCCCGGGCCGAGCAAAGCCGGGGGGCCGGACCCGGACCCGGGTACCCCGGGCCGGGCCCGGCCCGAACCCGGGCCCGACCGGGCCTGGTTCTGGGCTGGCCCGGGTGTTTTTCATTTTTTTTATTTTTTTTAAAATTTTTTTTCCAAAATTTTTCAATTTTATTTAAATTTTAAATTATAAAAAAAGACAAGAAAAATAATAAAAACAATAATTTTATTAATTACTTAAAATGACATAAATTATAAATAAAAAATGATAAAAACAAATTCTTTATTAATAATTAATAAATCATTTACAAATTACAAGTACAAATTTATTTTGGAATTAATCGCATCACAATAGATAAGTAAATCCCAACTAGGTTGGCACCTACTCACCTATATCACTATCATTTGTAATTATTTCCAAAATAATTCTTTACAAATTTTAAGCTAAGATATAAAAACTACAATCTATTCATTATATCTATCTGCTAGTCCTAATTCTTCAAATTTATCTTTAATTCCAGCCATCCAATCGATTCCTTACGTTCGCTTCTCGTACCTCCACCAATCTTGTAAGCACATCATCGCTCGTACAATATACAGATCCAAGCATGTCCTATGATCGTTGATCAAACGACCTGCTGTGCTAAAGGCGGATTCCGAAGCTACCGTCGAAACCTGCACTGTTAGTAAGTCACGAACCATGGTGAAAAGTATAGGATATGAAACTGATCCATATACTTTCCACCATTGCAAAATATCTAAAGCATTTCCTTGACATTTAACTAAAGAAGCAGAAAAATATTCATCTATTTCAGAAACCTCCGATGATGACGATCCAAGTCCAGATCCACCAGTTAGCTCAGCTACCATTGCATACCTATCAAAACTTACACTTTTACCTCGGGATGAGCTCGAAGAAATCAAAGTTATAGACTGTTGTGTAGCTACACCATGTCTAGCTACATACTCATCATATAAGGTTTGAAAATAATTTCTAATAGCTAAATGATGAGTAGTAGCAGTAAGGACGGTTCCATCATCTAAGTCTATAATCTGATTACCATACAAGGATTGTAACAAACTTCGAAGGCCAATATCCTTCAAGCATGGATCAATAAGAACCCCCAAACCAAAAATATGAGGAATAGGCCTAAAGTTCTTATTAAATTTGCTCTCCATTTTAAAAATCATAGGTCCAAAAGTATTATCCATACGATATTTCCCAAAAAAAATTTGAATATTTAAAATTTGTAAAGCAGCTAAAGTAATGGTTGGATAATAACAGCCAGATAATAACATTGTAGCATCATAAAAAACTTGTAACATTTTATTTAAATTACATATAATTGTCCATTCATATTCAGTTATTCCATAAGTACTACCAGAACTAGAACTAGAAGCATAATAGTTTATAAAATCAGTTATAACATCTTTATATTCTATTGCTACAGTTAACATTGCATATGTGGAATTCCACCTATGGTCAACATCTTTTGGAATTAGTCTAGGATTTACATTTTTTCTTTTACAAAATTGTTTCCATCTTTTAAGTCTTTGTTCAGAAGCACTATGCATGTAAGCAACTGTTCTAACATTTTCTATCATGGGTTTAATTTCAGTAAATGCACTTTGAACAATTAAATTTAAAATATGACAGATACACCTAATATGAAAAAGATCACCATGACATGGTAATGATAAAGTTGATCTGATAAAATCAACAGCTACATTGTTATTACTTGCGTTATCTAGTGAAAGAGAAAATATTCTTTCTGAAATTTTTAATTTCATAAGTTCTTCAATTATTAAATTTGCAACATTAGCACCAGTATGTGACTCTTTTATTGCAATAAAAGAAACAACTCTTTTAAACATTTCCTAATTTTCATCAATCTAGTGTGCTGTGATACATAAATATCCAGTTTGTGTTCTAGATGTCCAAATATCAGAAGTTAAAGAAAATTTACAGTTTAAATTTTTAAAATAAGAAATTATTTTTTCTTATTCCTGCTGATAATATTTTAAAATATCACGTTGACAGGTTTGACGAGAAATTTTTTTAAATGCAGGATAAAAACCATCTCTAAACATATCTTCAAATTCATCATCTTCTACTAATTTAAAAGGAAGGTTTTTAAGAATGATAAACCTGATTACGCATTTACTGGCTCTGGCAGCGTCATAGTTCCAACTACCGAGATTACCAGAAGAGGAGGATTGAGAAATCATAGATTGTCGGATATCACCTTGAGGAGTCTGGCATTTGTTGTGTTTATCTAAATGGCGTTTGAGGTGGTTGGTGCCGCTCTTATGATGAGCTTGAAAAATCTTGCCGCACAATGCACACTTAGCCTTCTGGGTGAGGATCCTACCGTGTTCATCCTTGGTGACGTCGATCTTCTCGTAAAAATTCCACACATCGGATCTTGGCCTTTTAGGAGCTCTTGGTGCAGATTTGTCGCCACCGGATTCGGGATTAACTTCGGTAGGAGTAGACCCAGTAGGAGGACTCATAGTAGGAGGACTCATTTCAGGATCGGGAGATATGTTTTGCTCTTCATAATCAGATCCGGAAGCCATTTGATGAAAGGATTAGAAAGTATAAATAAGAGAGTATAAGAGTATAAGAGAGAGTATAAGAGTATAAGAGAGAAGAGATGAGTTTTTAGTGTGAAGAAAACAAATGAAAACTCCCCTCTATTTATAGAACTAGCCCCCTAAGCAAATGACCAAAATAACCTCACAAAACAGCTGTTTTTTGACCGTTTTTTGGGGCAAAACGGTCAAACGGTCGTTTTTGGCCGTTGTGGCCGGGCCGCCCGCCCGGCCCGGCCCGGCTCGGCCGTTTTGGCCACAACGGTCACCAATGGTGACCGTTGTGGCAGGGCCGGCCCGGCCCGGCCCGGCCATTTTGGCCACAACGGTCACCATTGGTGACCGTTGTGGGCCCGGCCGGCTCGGCCCACCCGGCCCGACCCGGATTTTTTAGGCAACGGTCACCACTGGTGACCGTTGCCCCGGGCCGGGTCTGCGGGCCCGGGCTGCCCGGCCCGGAATCTGACCCGGCGCCGTCCCTGTTCCGGGCCGGGCTGGGCCCGGACCGGGCGCCGCTGGGGTAACCTGGACCCGGGCCCGGAACCCAGCCTGGCCCGGATTTCCGGGCCGGGCTCCGGGCCTGGCCGGGCCGGGTGGTATTTTGGATAGCTCTAACTATAAGGTATAAGATTGAATGAAACTTTGAGTATAGTATGATGATTTGGATGAATCTTGAGGGCCATTTTGGGGAATCAAAAGTTGTGACACCATCATCCTCTTTTATAAGCAGTATAATATAGATAAACCCCTAAGTAAAGTTTTTGACTCTTTTGTCTGTAAAGAAACTTACTAATTTCACCTCGGGGCAATACTTGCCAGACATTAACACAGTGTAACAAAGTAAAAAAAAATTCAACCTAAAGTGATAATCACATTTTATTATAATTTTATACCCTCATTATCTATTTTATATGAATAAAAATATCACTAATAATTGCTTTTATCTTTAATTACAGGATAATGAAGAATAAATCCCAAAAATCCTATCTCTCAACAAAGACCATTGAGTAAATGAAGAAATAAGAGAAATTCAAGAAGTCAAAGGAAATATTTGAATTTTAAAAACCCAAAAGCCCAAATATCCCAAACGTCCATGGCATCTCCTTTTTTTTCATAAGGGGGGGTTAGTCACCTAGAACTTTTTAAGTAGAACTGGGATAATTGGTAAAGTGGGATAATATTTTAACACTGGGATAATTTAGTGGAACAATGATGGGTAATTCTTAAAGTGGGATAATTTGGTAGGATAATTTGGTGGGATAATGATGGATAATATTATGAAGTTGCATAATTTGGTAGGATAATTTGGTGGGGGTAATGGTGGGTATAAATTACTATTATTAATAATTATATATTAAAAATAATATAATATTGATAAGCAAATTCTAGTAATAACTATAAAATATAATGGAATAAAGCATCACTATTCATCTCAAATAATAAAATAATTTACAAATAAATAAAAATCTAAATCCCTAGAGTGACTCGACTTCCATCATCCCACATGGCTTCTATCATCCTACATGACATCTGCCATAGAATTTCTCCAAGCTCCTACAGCTACTCGTTAAGTCTGTAACTCGTCTTCTTTATCGGAGTCATCGTCTGCATCAGGAACATTTCGTGGAGCTTCTAGCGGAGGATCATAAATGTCGAAGTTCAAATCTCATAACATCATAAAGATAGAAAAATAAGTATTTTTTAGCCATTAACCCTTTGGACCAATCTCATCATGATCGCTGAAACCATATCAGCAAATAAATAAAATGTACACAGGAATCATCCATGGCCGCTAAACAGATGATCGACAGATGAACTATAAATATCCCAATCAATTTACTGAGCCGATTTAATAATAATAGATATCACCATTAACCATTCAACATCTAATCATCAATGTGATTGCAAAGTTGCTTTCTAACTTATAAAAAACATAAATAGCCTGCATATCTTTAGCACTAACCCACCAACACTATATTCTTAACCTAAACCACTGTTGTGGAGAGAAAACTTAGATCAAACAAATAATAATAAAGTAATTTAACGTCAAAAAGCTATCAATAAAGTAATACATCTTGAAGATAATAATAAAAGATCTAATCATCACAAAAACAAAGTATAGACAGAAAAATAAACGGATGATTAACTTCATGGCAGAGAAATTTTCTAGGAGGAGAAACTAACCAAGAGGGAGGGAGGCGGCGTTTCACTTTTTTTCCCAATTGTATTCTTTCCAATATGTGGGATAATTTGAGAGAGGAGAACTTATGGTTATATATATAGGTAGTATAATTTATGGGATAATTATGACCAATTATCCCAATTCTAATTCTAGTAGAATTCTACTTGACTAACGCACCAAAAAAATAGCACAGTTCTAGTTCTACAAAAATTCTACTTGACTAACACAATAAAAAAATATCTCATTTCCTAGTTCTATGTGACTAACACCTTAAAAATCTATCCCATAAATTATCCCAGTTCCACTTTTAAGTTCTAGATGACTAAGAGAATTTTCTCAATCTTGAATGCCCAAAGCCCATCAACAAATAAAGCTCCAATCATGACCGGACTTAGGCAGAGAATTGGACCAGACTTGGCTTTTTGATTTTTAAAATGGAAACCGGACTGAATAGTTGCAAACCTCAATGGGACGGA
The DNA here is from genome assembly GCA_022839385.1 of Asparagus kiusianus. Classification (NCBI taxonomy): domain Eukaryota; kingdom Viridiplantae; phylum Streptophyta; class Magnoliopsida; order Asparagales; family Asparagaceae; genus Asparagus; species Asparagus kiusianus. The sequence goes on along the minus strand of BQKN01058999.1, from coordinate 23,925 downwards.
CTTGTTTAGCTTTATATTTTCATTTTGGAAAATCATCAAGGGAAGCTCCAATGGGCCAAAGACTTAGCTGTAGATTTGATGGGCCGGACTTGGTTTGTTGTGCAATCAAATGAGCTCTCATGGACCTGCTGCATTGTTAATTTCTACTCAAATAAAGATTGGACTTAGGCAGAGAATGGACCTATGGACTTGATTGCTTGCTGAGCTTCATTTTCGGTTTTGAAAATGAAATGGGAAACTCCAATGGGCTGGACCTGATGCTACAGCTTTGAATTTTAATCACAAGAGAATCATGAAAATGGGCCGGACTTGATGATCATAATGCTAACTTGATTTTCATTTATTTTTGGAAATCAATTGGGCCTCCTATGTTGGGCTAGAGAAGAACAAAAAGCAAATTCAAAGGTGGAGATTGTTTTGCTTGGGGCTCAAGACAAATCCAATGGCTCATATTCATTGATGATTACTATAAATAGGTATAGAGAGTGAGGGGTTAAGGGTGTGAAATTTTTTATAACTCCTTTTGGAGAGGAGGGCTACTCTTAATTGAGAAGACCTTCCAAAATTATAACTTTTTATTGTAATTAATAATAATAATTTTTTCACCACTTTAAATTTTTCTCTTCTTCTCTTTGTTGGATGATGAAGATGAAGATAAAGATGAAGAATTATTTGAAGGTTTGCATTTCTCTTTTTTTTCTCTTTTATTGCTTATTAGTTTAGATTTATTTCTATGCTTGTAGTTAGATTTTATTTTCTTGTTAAATAGCCAAGAGGCTAGAACCCTCTTGCCTTAGATTTATTTCATGCTTATAAAGTAGATTTATTTTCTTGTATTTAATTCTTATAATTTTATTTTGTAGTTTAGATTTTGTAATTTATTTTGTAGTCAGATTTTAATTTCTTATACTATTCACCTTGAGGCTAGAACCCTCTTGGGTTTAGTTTTTCTTTTTGTTTATTTTTATTTTGTTTGATTCGCCTTTAGGCTAGAACCCTCTAGGGAATCACCCTTTTCTAAGAAGTGGGTTCAATTTTAGATTACCCATATCTATAATTTAATCCACCATCTTTAATTTCTTGCATTTTCTTTTATTCTAGAATTTTGTTCTTCATTCTTAATTTTTTTATTTGTTTCTTGGTTTTATTCATTTTTCCTTCTCACCTTATTGATCATACTCATTCTCTTTCAAATCCACTCTTACTTATACCTTGCACCTATTTACACACCATTTTCACTATCTCAATCTCTTCACAATCACATTTACTCATCAATCTTATTTGTCATGCACACAACATAAGAACCGATTTTATATTTTCTCCTACAAGACACCTTCCTCGTGGGATCGATATCTTAAATACTATAACTTAACACGGTTGTGCACTTGCAACCTTTTTGGTACATGTTTATGCCATATCATAAAGTTCTACCACATGCAAAGATTCTAAATTATTTCTCTCTATAAAAATTAAGAACTTTCCAGAGTAAGACGATGACTTTTCCTATTTTATTTTAGAATATTGTAAACAAATAGGGATATTATAAAGTAGATATTTGTGGTTAAGCTGTCTAATTTTGAATTTAAATCTTTAAGTAAATGTTATCCACATCCTTATTTTGAATTTTTTTAAAATTTCACGTTGTCTAAGGAAAACGGTCTAACTCAAATTATCTAATTTTACATTTGAAATCAAGCAATCTACTTTCATCTCATGTATTTTGTTCAAATTTGTAAAGATGAATTTAAGGAGTATAATATCGTGTTCATTTCAATAAGACATATACTATAATTCACTAGTGTTGTGTCATAGAAATAAGTGATGATTAATATTTAACTGGCTGACACATGTCTCAAGCAGACTGCACCCCAAGCCAACCTAGACAGACCGAGCAAAGCGTTCCTTCTCGCCAGGCCGAGAAAGACATTCCTTCTCACCAGGCCTAAACAAGAGTCCTTTCTCGCTAGATCGAGACAGGCGTCCCTTCTTGCCGGGCCGAGTCACCCCTTCCAACCAAGCAGCGTCCCTACTTTCCAGTCCGGGTTGAGCACTTTCAAGACAGACTAAAGAGGCAGTACTTATCAGCCGAGCCACCCGATCGATCCTATGAACACCTCCACTCGCCCTGCAATATCAGCCGACAACTCACGTAGCCGACTAAAAAGGCGGTGCTTATCGGCCTTTAGCCATATTAGTTAAAGTGGTCATCCTTGAGCCCCCTGCTAACGGCCAGTCACTATTGCATTAAATGCACAATCAGAAATCATCATTGCTCCAGCCCCAAAGTTCTTTATGACTCATCAAGCTTCGTCAGCACCAAGCACCTGCAGTCGCTTTGCACTAACCACATAGATAACCCATCTTTTCTAGCTACCGACACCTGTCAGCTGTTTGCCGAGTCAACTGCCTACCTGGACTTGGCTTAAGTTACCTATATACTATTCTGATCCTCTATAACAGGAAGACATTCATCTCAAGGTAGCTATCTGGTCTTTTCACACAACTTTGAAACCTTCTTCATCATCTCACATTTTCCCACTCAAGTTTATATATTAAGTTAATCGTTGGAGGAACAACCGGAGAACCTAACTCCGGCCTCTTACGAGTTCTTCATGTGCAAGAAAGAATAGTGATCTACAGAGCCAGTCATCTAAAGGAGTTTGAGGACCCTAACTCTATTTAATCCATAACTAAACCCCCTGTTAAATAACTTACATCAACAGTTTGGAGCCCACCGTGGCATCTGTCATCCTTCTTCATAGGAGATGTTAGGTTCTGAGCATCCTGGTCGAACTTTCGACCCACTCCCCGAGGAATCGCGTGCAGGCTATATTACTCAGGCCTAGTCGGAAGAAGCCATGTAGAGGATCTCTCAATCTCTATAGTAATAATTTGTTGTTGTCACCAATGAGTTCCTCAATCGAATTCCTCCTTAACAACCCTCATGATCATTCATTCCTCCACCTCCAGTGAGTTAACCATTCGTACTCCTATAGCTTAGGCATGCAGCCCAGGCTGGACAGCAAGAAGACTATGTCGAGCACGTCTCTCTCCCACAATCACTAGCAAACTCCTTTTGCGGCCCCTCCTTGGCAGCATCAGCAGTACATGGAAGCAAATGGGGGAAAGCCCTAGTTTCGGTCATGACGGCCAAGAGTGCGCTATAGGGGTGGCATCACGTGGCCTCTGGCTTCCACATACCGCTCTAGGCCCCTCGACCACTAATCTTATGTCTGGTTATATCCGGACCTTTCAGCTAATCTCTAGGGCCATAGGGGGGACACTCCCCTCACCGATAGCATCATGAATGCTACTTGTGACAAATTCAAGATGTCTCACATGGAGAAATACAAAGGGGAAGGAGATCTATCCAAGCATACTCAGAATTATTATGATATGATGACCATGCTACAGGCATTAGAGCCTATCATTTGTAGATGTTTACCGATGACTTTGTCGGGAAACACCAAGTTATGGTGGAACTCCTTGCCCAAAAAGTCCACCAACAGCTTTGAGCAGCTCAGATAAAAGTTTATGCACCACTTTCTAGCTAACACCAAGCCGAATCTACTTCCCCATGTTCTGATGTAGTTGAGGTAAGAGCCGAGAGAGCTTCAGGGACTATTTCAAGACCAGACCAAAAGACCGGAAGTCGATGACCCTGGCAACGTGGTCGCGATGTCCATTGTATGGTCAGCCTGGAGAGAAATAAGCTAACCGACTCATTTGTTAAAAAATAAGTCACCAGCTATAAGCAGCTAATGGCTAAGGCTTATGGGTACATGAACGTGGAAGACTGTGATGCTCCATGGTTCACACAAGGCTGCAGTCCAAGGTAAAACCCAGATTATCAAACCTACCAAGCACCAACACCATAATGCTACGACATGTTTCACCATCACTGTTACTATCTCTCTAGTAGAATCAACAAATAGGTGAAGGTACAAAATAGGCAAATAATAGAAATAGTATGTAAAACCCCAAAAATTTCTATAGTATATATGTATATATATGTGTGAACCCAGGGGCGTCACAGTTGGTATCAGAGCAAAGCCAATCAGAATTGTGAGAGCTAAGTGCTATGCGGCGCAAAGTGCTACGTCGAGAGGACGGGAGCCACCTCTTGAGGCCGTAGGAGCCACTCTAGAATCTCACACGGATGGTACAGTCTTGGATGATATGATTTGGCACAACGAGGACGTTGTGAGTTTAAGTGGGGGAGTATGTAATACCCCAACCCTTAAGAGGGTGATGTGATTAGTATTGATAGATTTGATTGGAATACTCATACCACCAAGATGCATCTTCTTTTCGGGAACACAACTCTTAGAAACTCCTAAGTTAAGCGTGCTTGGCCTGGAGAAATTCTAGGATGGGTGACCCCCTGGGAAGTTTTCCAAGGAGCGCGTGAGTGAGACAAAACGTGCTGAAAAGACATGTGGTAGTTTGTGAGGCCAGTCCATCATATTTAATAGCGTACCGACTCCGGGATTCCGGGGCGGGGCGTTACAAATGGTATCAGAAACAAAATATGCACATAAGAAGTATATGAGAAATAATCAATAAATAAGCCCAACTGAAATAGAATAAGAATATCTCTAAACTGTAATAATATATCATTTATCAGAATGAAGAGTTGAATAAATCTCACTAAGGCATTCAGCCTCTACAAAATAAAAATACAAGTCTAGAGTCTGAAATATCTAGCTACT
>BQKN01058999.1:0-19113 GCA_022839385.1 Asparagus kiusianus | reverse complement strand
AAAAGAGGGGAAACAACGAGCGTCAAAGCGCTAGCGAGATCATCTCCACCGCTCCCAAGGGGAAGGGGTAGGAGTGTATAAGAAAATACTAGTTAGTACATTTAAATATAAAGTCACTAATACTACGCAAAATGGAAATTAGTATTTAGAGATTCATAACATGAGAATGGATACGTCGAGCGAAATAATCCAAACAAGTAAAGCCTTTATGTCTTGTATCATAAATTATGAATCGCTAAATATCAATCTCAACTAAGAATAAAAATGCAAGTGAAATTAATAACTAGTAATCCATAACTCGAGACTGGTACGTCGTGCGAAATAATCCAAACAAGGAAACCCTAATGTATATACCATATATCTCGAGCTATGAATCACTAACTACTAACTTCAAACCTATATATGAACAATCATCACAAACAGAAATATTATAGCTTCTACCCTCAATCATAATGAAACAATTTTTCACAATCTCAAACTACCCTTAGGTAGCTAGCACCATCATAAGGAATTATTATCCATCTTAAACATTACAAAATACCATGTCATGTATGTCATATATTCAATGTGTACCCAACTCGTGGGTAAACTACATGGAATCATACTACAACTATATATATGTATGCATCTCTTTTTGTAATAACGATACTCTTGTAAGGTTTTTACTCAATCGCTCTGCGGCAATAGATTTTATCTTCCTATTCCGGCTACATGAAATAACGATGTTCTTGTAAGGTTCGCACAATAACATGTGGGTTCAACTTCCTTACTCAATCATTCTACGACAATAAGTTTTATCTCCCTATTCCGAATATGATTCCAGATGATCATACAACGGTGAATAGACACATCAGCCCAACCAAGAATAATACACCGATCACTTTCGAGTATGTGGTAAAATCGAGGTCTCATTATGGGAAAAAAATCTAAATACTCATAGTGTGGTATAACCGAGGTCTCATTATGGGATAAACAACCACACTGAGCATCCATAACTAATGAGCAATTCTTTATCCTATGTTAATTCACTTTCATCAACTCAACGTGTGTCAAATATCTTGACAATGCATGTCAATACATCATAAACTAAGTATACGTGCACATATCTCGGTGTGTGTGTTAATATCTGGTATTCACCAACATCCCAGGTGTTAAACAACTCATAAGGTTCATAATACAACATAACAACATCGAGAAACATCTCCTAAAAACAGAAACAGTAAAGAATAACATGCACATGCTAAATGTGTAATGGGCAGTCGACATCATATATGTGGTGGTCGACCACGACGTGTTTTAGGAATTGTCCAGGCCTCTGCCTGGCACGCGGTCGACCGTCGCTTAGGCGCAATCGATCTGACTGAATTTTAGAGTTCTGTGCAGGTTTTGAATAATTATGTTTGTGCGTGTTTTTTTGATTCAAACTTGTATTATTCATGCTGAAACATACGTAGAACATTGTAAACATCAAATCAACTTCTTTGGGAGTTATCAAACATGTGAAACATAATTAATTGCATAATGAATCATAAATAAACTCTTAAACATGCACGAAACATCGTTACGAAGAACAATAATTAAAATTTAGTTAAACCACGTTATTAATTTCTCTCGGATCTTAAAACACTTCTATAATTTCGTTCTTATACTTTTAAACATGAAAAGATCTGGTCTTTATATATATAATATAAAAGAATTGATTTTTATACACAAATTAGTTAATTTAGACGGATAAAACTCGTTAGAAACTCATTTAAAAATTTTTAAAACAGGGGAGAGGTATTAGCAAAGATGAAACTCGCCTGAGACTTGATTTAAAACGTGAGAGATAGAATTCCAATATAGATCTCCCAGCCACAAACCGAAAATCCCGCCATAGAGCCCTTAATCTCTCTTTGAAAATCAAATTAGGGTTTTTAGGAGAGTTTGGTGGCTGTTAGGTTTTTAGATTACTAAAAAATATGTAAAAACTCATAAACAATATGTATATATATTAGGGAAAATGAATATAGGCCTCAAATACCCGAAACCAAGTCAAAATAGGAAAAACAATTTTTAGGTTTCGTGGTCGACCGTGGCAGTCGATCGGACTGCGGTCAATCGCGGCGGTCGACCGGACTGGATTTTTCCAAATTCTCAGGATTTGACCATTGTGCATGTTTTTGACTCGATTCTTTCTCATGAATGAACTTGTTTATATTCAAAACACTTGTTAGTGTACTTATACACTATTTAATAATACTTTTCACAATAAATATCTACTTATTATAATTAATCACACATAAATTCAATTTATTAATTGTTAACTCAAATTTTCTGGGGCTTTACATTCACCCCCCTTAAAAGAATTTTGTCCTCAAAATCTGTGATTGTATATTAAAGATTAATAATATGAGAAAAGTACTAAGAGGGGATAATCCAGACAAGAAAACCACCCCGTACACATCTCGTACCTTTAATCCCCCAGATTCGAAACATAAGCAAACATTTAAACTTAACGGTCTAAAATGTGTGCACTCTCACTTAACCCCTAATTAGACGGAACTAGTACGTCAGATGAAAAATCCAAGTAAGGAACCCCCCTATATATATACCAAATATTCTAAATGTTTAGAAGCTAAGTATTGAGTGACCCATTCTAGCGTTAAATATAAATGTGGTTAAACAATATATATAGACATAGATGAAAATGCATATAAGCATATTCAAATCTCAACAATTCTTATCTGTTCAAACAGGTGTGGGTAATCATGATGTACATCCTCCTCGCGCTTCTAAGAGGCTTCTTCGACTCCTTGCCTGTTCTACTGAACTTTCACTTATGGAATGACTTTATTTCTAAGCTTTTTATTCTCTCTAGCAAGAATGCATATCAGAATCTTTAAGGTAGTCAAATAATCCTTGATCTTGATCTCTGGTGCATTAATCACCATCTGCTGCTCCTCATCACACAAATACTTCTTGAGCATCAAAACATGAAAGACATCGTGTACACTCGACATCGATGCTGAAAGATCTAATCTATAAGAAATAGCTCTAATACGCTCAGTAATCCTGAATGGACAAATATATCACGGGGCAAGCTTTCCCCGTCTGTCGAATCGCTATACGCCCTTCATCGACGATACTTTCAACATAACTAAGTCTCCGACCAGAAACTCTAGAGTTCGTTGCCTCTGATCCGCATAGCTATTTTTCCAACTCTGAGTGGCAAGAATGAGCTCTCTAATCAATACCATATTTTCTGTGGTCTGCCTAACAAGCTCCGACCAAAGCAATAGGCTATCCTCTGGCTCTGCCTAACATATAGGCGATCTCTAAGGCCTTCCATACAATGCTTCATACGACGTCATCCCGATAGCAGCTTGATAACTATTATTATATACAAATTCAATCAATGGGATGTGATCCTCCCAGCTACCCTAAAAAATTATCACACATGCTCGCAGCATATCCTCTAATACCTGATTCACCCTTTCTGTCTGACCATCTGTCTGGTGGTGGAAGACACTACTGAATGACAACTGGCTGTCGAAAGCATCCTAAAAACTCCTCTAGAAATAGGATGTGAAGACTGAGCCTCGATCTGATACAATTATCTCTAGGGCTCCATACAATCGAACTATCTCCCGGATGAAAATCCTTGCATATGTCTCTGTTGTATAAGTCATCTTCTCAAGTAAGAAGTACGCTGACTTCGTCAACTGATCTACTATCACCCAAATAGAATCATTTTCTTTCTTTAATTTAGGCAACCCTATGATAAAATCCATGGAAATATCTGCCCACTTCTACTCGGGAATGGGTAAAGACTCTAGGGTTCCTGTAGGTCTCTGATGTTCTGTCTTAACTTACTGGAAAATAAAACACTTGGCCACATACTCTGAAATCTCTCTATGCATGTCATTCCATCATAAATGTCTATTCAGGTCATTGTACATTTTCGGTGTGCCTGGATGCAGAGTATACCTAGTACAACGCGCCTCGTCAAAAAGTTCCCTCTTTAGCTGTGGATTATTTGGCATGACTAAACGACCCCTCATCCGAAGACCTCCATCAACTCTAATAGTCCAATCAGCCTTGGTTTCTTTGGAGATCTCCTCCTTTCGGGTTTGAATCTAACAATCCTCTAGCTAAGCTATGACCACTCTGTCGCTCCAAGATGGATGCACTGATAAGGCTCCTAAGAACGCGCGGCTCCCACCAATCTCCGGCCTAAAATTATAGTGGCTGAGGGTATAAAGGTCTCAATATAATGAACATCTCAAAGCCGCAAGTCCACGATGACGCTTCATACTCAACACGTCCTCTACAACATTCACTTTTCCTGGATTATATTGAAGTGCAAACTCATAATCTTTATAAACTCGACCCATCGCTACTGCCTGTGGTTGAGTTCTTTCTGTGAAAAGAGATATTTTAAGCTCTGGTGATATGTGAATAATTCAAAGTATACTCCATACAAATAATGCCTCCACACTTTTAATGCAAAGACCACTGCTGCTAGCTCCAAGTCATGCGTGAGATAGTTTTGCTCATGAATTCTCAACTGCCTTGAAATATAAGCCACAACTCTCTGGTTCTTCATCAGAACACCTCCAAGACTTGATAATGACACATCCGTGTAGATGACAAAAGTATTATCACTGCTGGGAATAATCAATATTGGCGCTGTGATCAATTTAGCCTTTAAAGTCTCAAAGGCTTCCTGGCACTCCGTTCCCTAAACAAATGGTACGCACTTCTTAGTAAGGCGTGTAAGCAGCATTGCGATCTTTGAAAAATCTTGAATAAACTTTCTGTAATAGCCTGCCATACCTAAGAAGCTACGAATCTCTATAACGGTCTTCGGCGACTCCCAATCAAGAACGACCTCCACTTTAGCCGAATCCACTGCAATGCCTCCCGGCTGATAACATGGCTATAAAATCTGATCTCTGACAACTAGAATTCGTACTTTCTAAATTTTTCACATAACTGGTGCTCCCGTAAAGTCTGTAGTGCCAACCGCAAATGCTGCTCATGTTCGGCCTCCGATCTCGAGTAAATAAGAATGTCATCGATGAATACTACAACAAACTGGTCCAAGTATGGACGAAAAACCCGATTCATCAAATCCATGAATACCATGGGTGCATTAGTCAGTCCAAATGGAATGACAAGAAAAGGACCTTGCTCAACTTGTGATAATCGATGCACAATCGCATGCTCCTACCCTTCTTCTTCATGAAAAGGACCGGTACCCCCCACGGGGAATGACTTCGACGAATGAAACCCTGAGACAATAACTCATCTAACTGGATCTGGAGCTCCCTCATCCTAGCAGGCGCCATACGATAAGGTGCTCAGGAAATCGGTGCGGTGCCTGGCTGTAACTCTATATAAAACTCGACCTCTCTCACTGGAGATAAACCTAGTATGTCCTAAAAGACATCGTGATACTCTGAGATCACTTGCGTCTCACTCAAATCTATGCCCCAATCCTGCAACATCATCTCCTTGATGTATGCCAGAAATAACTCCGCAATCTGGTTGCCCCGTGAGATCACTATCACTAACTTAAATGCATCACAAACTCACAAGCCGACTGTCTTTGCAAAATATTCGATACTCACGTGGTAGGAAGATAACCAATTCATACTAAGAATAACATCAAACTCAGACATATGCAACACAATCAAATCAATCCTGAACTCAAAATCGTCTAAGCTGACGATACATCTCCTACAAACACTCTCTAAAAGAGACACCACTCCCAAAGGAGTAGATACAGATAATCAAATATCTAAAGGCTGAGCTACAAGTTGAAGTCTAACCATAAAATCATAGGAGATGAAGGAATGCAAAGCACCAGAATCAAAAAGAATATGTGCTGAAAAAGGAATAACAAAGGCAGCTCCAGCTTAGCACAGACCTTACCCTCAAGCAGGACCACCTCCTCCATAGCAGCAGGTTTATCAGGAAGCACAAAGGCAGCAACCACAACGACAGATGTTTATGATGTCAGCTGTTTGAACTGAGGCGAACAACCAAGAAATCACCGGTAAGAATAGTTCATTCTTAGTTTTATTTGCATATGAACTTCCTTATTTCACATTGCCTGATAATATTATGATAGGATTTGTTTACGAGTGCAAGCTTAGATGTATTTTCATCCTCCTATAATAGGCAATGTTCTTATTTCTTCTGTTCTTGCTTTATCACCCTTTGACTCTAGGGTTTCCTATTGTTTCTTGTCTCGTCGATTTGCGAGTACCCACTCTTGTTCCATATCTCTATCTTGGGTTTAATTCTAAGGATGGAATTTGTTTAAGGGGGTAGGATGTAATGATCGTGAAATTTTGATATTAATTAAAATACTTTTCTAGTATTTTTAAATATTTAATTAATTTTAGAATAGTATTTGTATTTTTGTTAATTTTTTGCAATTTTCTATGATTTAAAATCCAAAATTTATATTTATATAAATGATTTTAATATCTATAAATTTATTTTGAGTGGTAAAAATTTCTAAAATTAATCTGTTATGTTAATGGTACTATTACATATTATTCTAAATAATATGTTGTATTATTGTTACTATTACGTATTATTTCGTGTATTATGTTGAATTATTAATTACGTATTATTCATGTAAATTATTGTATTATTTTCTTTATTACGTATCAGTTGTCGTATTAACATAACTAGTACGTTTTACTATGTACATAATTATTCCATAAATATTTGATTTTTAAATATAAGTAAATATATTTTATTTATTAATTATTCATGTTTAATTGTACAATATGCGTAGATTTTGACTATTTCGTATCAACTTTTGTAATAGCACAATATGTACATTTTTATTTATAGATAATTATTCTATAATTAGTTTAATTTTTAAAATACTACAATTATTTTATTTTAATTGTTTTATCCCTAACCCTAACCCTAACTTATATATATATATATATATATATATATATATACACACACACACACACCTGTAACCAAACCCTGCCGCCACACATCATCAGCTCCCCCTTTTTCTCTCTCTCAACTTCTTGTCCTCCTCTCCGATCTTAGCTCACCGTCGCCCCGAGCCCAGCCAACCCTGAGCGCCGCCTGCCGCTCAACCTCCTCACCACACCACCATGCCACCCCCATCTCGTCGTGGCCACCGTCGCCTAAGACCCCACCGCCTCCAGCCTTCGCCTTCGTGCCCTCGTCCTCAACCAGCCCCCTCACGCCCACCATCTCCCCACCCTCGGCCGCACTGAACATCATCGCCACTGTAGGCGTATAAAATTGCCTATAGGTCCCTTATCACAGCTCGACGACGCCAATTCAACAAAAGGACCATCGAGCGACGTATCCAAGCACGACCGTTATCCCGCCAACGCCGAAGCCAAGCCATACGCAACGGAGCAGGTTAACGAGGCGACGAAGCCAACAAATCGCACCTAAGCATTGGAATGCATCCACTCGCACGCGGAATCAAACCAACGTTTCGGGGAATCACCGAGTCATCTAAACAAGAGCGAACTCGGTGATATAACGATCGAATCAAGATCGGTTTCGGACTCGAACTCAGAAGTGGGTTTACTGCCAAATCAGGAATCGGATCAAAACGAATCGAATCCGAACAAGTCAACCACACAACCGAATCAAAGTCCAAATCAACAACGAATCGGAACCCGAACGACGGAACCCGAACGACGGACGAAACGAACACACCCGGGGGGACTCGGCCCGAACCGAACCAACCCGGGGTGGCTCGGCATGAGCCGAGCCACCCCAAGGTGGCCGGCAAACCCCCCCCTCTCGTGTGTTGTTTTGCACGTGCTCGTATGCACAGTGAGAGGCTATAAATAGAGGGACTTGGGTTCATTTTGAGGGGTTGGAAATTTTGGAGAGAGGCGAAGCCCTGCTGGATTGAAGACTCAGATCTAAACAAGATTCAAACTTCGAAGGCTTTGGAGACTTGGACTTCCAGATCCGGTGCTCAGCGATCGTCAACGCCAAATAAGGCAGGAGTTCGAGAGGATCGGATCTTCAGATCTACACGATCACACTCCGGATCTAAGCTTGGTTCTTAGATCCCGAGATTCGAGCGGTTGTTTCCTTGGTGAAACAATCCCTCCCGGCTATTATTCCCTTGGTGGAATAATACCCGTTATATCGTGTAGATCCGACCGGATCGAGATCACGCGGTGGTCCACGGCAAATAACCCCGGCGCAGGCAAAGAACCCACACAAAGCGAGTGACCGCAAAACAGGAGCTCGCGATTCGTTCGACAAACAAGGATAAAAGTTGTAATCTTTCTTTTTCGTATTTTGATTTTCATTGTAACCGGATCTTATAAAAAGACCGGATCTTTTGTAACCGATAAACTGTTATCAAGAGTGCAATGTCATCAATGAAGAAAGCACCAATTTTTCCCGCGAACAGCCACTAGCCCCTCAACCCCCATCCAAGCTCGCCGCCCACCTCAACCACTTCCTCCAGCCCCGCCAGCCTTCACCGGGCCTTCCGCCTAGCTGACCACCACCTGAGCTCCGACCTTGCCTCCATCAGCCGTGCCCAGCTCCTTGCCGCTGCTTCCTTGCTCACCGTGCCTCGGTCCGACCGCCAAGCTTAGCCTCGAGCTCCTCCAGCCTCGTCGACGCCGTTCAGCCCGTTGCTAATCAGCCCTCTGACCAGCCCCTGAACCACCTCCCTCGCTGTCCCCTCAACCACCAACCTCGCCGCTATCCTCCGCCACTCTCCCTAACATCGCTATCCGACCCCCTATAGCAGCCCTCCCCACGACCGCCTCCAGCATCACCGTCGAGCTCAATTACAACCATCTCACTGACGACCTGCACCGCCTTCTGATTTTTCATCGAATGTCGTGCTCTACCCGTGCTCAGATCAAATCCGTGTCGCATCGACAACATTGATATGTTCGATAGAAACCCGAGGTAATATCTCACTTCTCTTTGACTGGTCTTTACAATTTTTGTTATACTATTAATTAAGTATATGTAAGATTCCGACTCTTAATTTAATTTCATATCAAATATTATATTATCGTTAATTAAATTTGAGTAAGATCCCCGCTTTGTTATTTTATTGTGTACAATTTTTTTAGATCTGTTAATAATTTTTTGTGTGGGTTTGATGAATAATATTGAATGAATAGTAATTATGTGATAAATAGTATTTTCAGGACAAATATAATAAATTAAAGAATTTATTTTGAGTAACAAAATTATTTTAGATTAATTATAATAATTTTAGAATTTATGTTGTGGAAGAAAATTATTTTAGAATGATAAATGTTTTTAAAGAAGTTATTTTAGGAAAAGATTATTTTTGTACGTGTGATTGATAGTTGTAGAACACGACATTTCATGTACATTGACACCGACATGTTGACACTCTTATTTATACTCACTCATGTTATATATGCATACCTGATTCGTCGCTAGCTTATATAGTCATGTTCATCATATGATTTGTATAAAATTAGTTGTATTTATTTATTATCTTGATGTGTTGAGAACCTTAGTAGTTCATGACTTAGTGGCCTTGTGCGTCATGAACAGACCTAGTGACACGTGTGGGTGTTGTCTGAGTTAGGTGGTGAACCCGAGTTTTATTGGAAATATGATTGCTGACGTAGGGTATCTAGAAGGGTTAGGATGGGGAAGTCATTGTTCATGTGATCGGATATAGCTGTTGATATATCTTCCAGGCTCGCACCAGTGGATCGGTATCGCCACTGGGGTTGTATTGTTAAGTTACAGTGAATCGGTGTCACCACTGGGGTTGGTTGGTTGAGTCAAAGTAGATCGGTGTCGCTATTTTGGTTCATGAATTTATTTGGATGCACGTAGGGGATATGTGAACAGCCAGTTATCCGATGATATGAGCGTTGACTCTTTGAGATGTGAACCAGTTATCTGTTTTAGAATGACTAGTTATATGACTTCGATTCTTGGCTAAGTATGATTCTTGTGAGATGTAGATCAGTTATATCTCTTTTCATACATAGATCGGGATTAATATTTAATTATCTACAGTTTGAGACATATGATATATACATGAGGGTTTCCTTGTTTGGATTATTTTGCTCGACGTACTACGTCTATTGTTGTAGATTTTTAAGTATTAATTCCATCTAGTTGTATGACATTGTTACTTGGATGATTATTCTGATTTTTAGCTGCATGACCTCGTCACCTGATTGATTTTTGGGTTCTTGATTATTATATAATATTTGTGGATGTCATCTAGTTTTTAGTATTCCTGTTGCATGCTGACGTACACTACTGTAAATATAAATAATCGAAGTCATGTAACTAGCCACTGTTTTTCCTTGGTCATTCGACCATTTCTTTCTCCCTTGTGCGATCTTGCCGTGTGCCGTGCACGCTGACGTACACCTGTTTTTTCTGGTGTATGTCAGATTTAGGAGACGAACAACCTTAGTTCGGAATCATACAAGAGCCAAAGGATTCTTAGCAGGGTTACCTTACAGAAGAAGTAGAAGAACCAGCTAAAGCGTAGTGGTTTTCTTCCGTAGTAGTAGTTGGACATTAAAACTCTTTTACCGTACTTTTCTTTAGTTGATGATGGATTTAGTATTTTAACAGTACTTTCTTTATGGACTATGTATTTCTTATTTCCTAGTTGGACTGTTTCGTAATAAGGGTATGTTGGACCCATATTTTTATGTCTAGAATGATTTACTGTTGATGATATGTCTATTCTTTATTCTGGGTTGTCTTTATATTCTTGCTATTGTGATCGGGGACCTATGATTAAGAATTATGTATTTGACGCTTAGCGTATTGGATTGAGAAGAAAAGAAAAAAAATAATGGTGTATATTTTTTCTCAATCTAATACATCGCGGGCTTGTCCACGTCTTGATTCCCCGGTATTTTAGGAAGCGAGGCATGACGAAAAGCCTTGGTATTATTTTCATGTGTAAAACTAAGGTACGCTACCTACCAAAAGACTTTGGTGCCTGCTCAGGGTAAAACCAAGGCATATCAACTCGGTCTATATAAGCTAAAAGACCTTGGCATCTTCCTAAGCCCAAGACACGTACCCTAAGATCATAGTATAATCAAATAAACCCAAGGCACGAGGTTGAGTAGCACTACTCCCCACACACGGAGCCGAGTCGTATCAAATCAACAAAAAGGACCTTGGCATCTTCAGAAACCCAAGATATGTACCAAAATACCTTCGTGTCATCGTGAATAAATCCAAGGCATGAGGTCGAGTAGTATAATTCCCACACATAGAGCTGAGTCTTCTCGACCGGAAAGACCGATTGGCACTCAAAGAAAGTGTTGAACAAGCAAACGGCTATACCTTGGCTCCATTATAAGCCCCAAGCACACATCACAAGACTTTGGTGTCATCACAAATAAACCAAGGCATGAGGTCAACGCATCCCCAGTACAAAAGGCACAAAGTTCAATTTCACTCGGACTCGTCTAGCCGAGTTTGAGCGAAAGGGGCCGATAGTGTGCTATAGAAATAAGTATTGATCAATAATCAACTGGCTGACACATGTCTCAAGCAAATTATGTTAGACCCTAGAGGGGGGTGATTAGGGTCTTATGCTAATCAAATCCGATTTTATACCAATTAAAACTAATAACAAGTTATCCTAGCAAGTATGAAATACAACCAGATATATGAGCTAGGATAAGCAATATGAACAAAGAGATATATCCTAGCAAAGAGATATACTATGAGATATATGCAACGATATACAAATTAACACAAGGGTGAAATAAACATAAACAAAATAGTGGATGATATAAATAATGAGCAATGGACAATGGTGATAAGAAATATAAACATAAGAGAAGTGCACCAAAGCAAACTCAAACACACGATATGATCATGGAGTTCGGACCTTCCGTCCTACGTCTCCGCTTCCCACTCCCGGGAAGAAATTCACTATCACAACCGGGTTTTCTACGCTCACCCGAATAACATTTACACCTCATAATATCAGTTTTCAACGCTCACCGATCAACGTCCACACCTCACACTCGGTTTTCTAGTTCACCGAAAACTTCACAATTCATACTCTCACAATGTCGGTTTTCAACGCTCACCGATCAACGTCTACACCTCACACTCAGTTTTCTAGCTCACCGAAAACTTTACAACACTAACAATATAACAACAAATGATTTGTTCTCTAATACAAGGTGAGAACTCAATTAAGCACAACTCAATGTTTTAATCTCTCACAACCCTAATATACTATATATGTAAATACCAAAAGCTCAATGTGGGTGTGTGTAACAAAGAGATTAATCAAATCTTAAACTTAATATAAAACTAGCTTTAATAAAATGATAAACAAACAAATAGATATAAAGCTAGAAATAGAGTTTAGAAAACTTCTTAATGGTTCAAGAGATTGAGGGAGGATGGTTGGATGCTCAAGCACCAATAGGATCTCCTCAAGCTCTTGTGAAATTGATTTCACAAACCCAAAACTCTCAATTGCTTAAAAGCTTCTTAAACACTCTTTTAAACAAACACTAAACAAGTTTAAACCCTTGTTAAACTTTTTAAAACATTCTCTTGGATTGCCATGAGAACTGAGATCAATGGGGTATTTATAGCCTCCCAAAACCTCGGCCAAAAGCGCAACAGAAATGACCACAAAACCAATAGAATCAGAAATCAGATTCTGTATAAAATGACCGTTGGAGTAAACGGTGGTCGACCGTGAAAATCTCGCGGTCGACCGCGAGCCACTTTCGTGGCTCAGAAAATTCCAGAAACTTTGACGGTCGACCGTGACGATCGACCGTGGAAATTTTCGAGCTGATGGTTGACTATGGTGGTCAACCGCGAAAGTTGTTGATGGCTCTGTAGGGAAAATCAAAGGTGCGGTCGACCGTGGGGGTCGGCCGTAAACTGACATATGAGAAAACATGTTTGAAAGTTGATTTTCTGATTTTAAAATCCTGTTTAAAAATATCAAATAAATTCTAAAAAATGTAAAACTTTGGGGAATGATTGTAGATATGATAATAAACATGCTACAAAGACTGGTTTTCAAAAAAAACCTCCCAAATAAAAAATATCATCATTTTGCAAAATAGTCCAAAACATGAAAATGTGAACATATGAGTTTTGACATTTTAGCTTAACCATGTTTTGAAACAATACAAAATGATTTTATAGACTTGAAGAAAGATGTAAACTATTGTTATGAAGTCTATAAATAATGAATATAGTATTTTCACAAATACAATAGCATATGAATCATATGAGTATGAATATGAATATATATTCGTTTCATATCTATGAAATTAAACCAAACCAACTGATCCACATAAAAACAAACATGTATGAATATAAATATTTATTTATATGCTTATAAAAACTTTGCTTGTGGATAAACCAAAATCCAAAATGTGTGTGTATATATATATATATATATATATATATATATATATATATAGAAACCAATAAAATGTGTGTGTATATGATATTGAGCTTAAAGTACTTAACACACATAATATAAACTCCTAAACTAAATTACCCAAGCTTGATTGATCTTCGATGTAGCTCAACTTGGTACTCTTGCGGATGAAGCTAGAATTTGGATCTTTAATTTGAATTGCATAGGCTTCACTCTATAATTCCGCCAACATCCATTTGATATGATCGTGAATGCTCAATTCCATCCATTCTCCAACTTGTTGTTTGTCTACAATAAATAGAATTATACAAACACTAGACAAACAACATTAGAAGTAAATTGTTTGTTAAACATCATCAAAATAAAAAGGCCAACAGACTGCACCCTAAGACGACCCAGACAGCTGAGACAGACATCCCTTCTCGCTAGAGCGAGACAAGAGTCCATTCTCACTAGGCCGAGACAGGCGTCCCTTCTCGCTTGGCCGATAAAGGTGTCCCTTTTCGCTAGGCCGAGTTGCTCCTTCTCACTAGGCGGTGTCCCTTCTCTCCAATTCGGGTCGAGAACTTTCGAGGCCAACTAAAAAGACGGTACTTGTTGGCTTACCCACTAGATTGATCCTATGAACACCCCCACTCGGCCCACTATATCAGCCGACAACTAGTGTAGCTGACTAAAAAGGCGGTGTTTGTGGCCTTTCAATCGGACGAGTCATGCGATCATCCTCAAACTCCCCACCAGCAGCCATTCACCATCACATTAAATGCACGATTAGAAATCATCATTGCTCCAGCCCCAAAAGTCTTTATAACTCATCAGGCTTTGTTAGCACAAAGCAGTTGTTGTCGCTTTGCACTAACCAACTAGATGACCAGTCTTCACAAGCGACCGACACCTGTCAGCTGTCTGCCGAGTCAATTGCTAGCCTGGACTGGGCTCAAGTTACTTATCTGCCCTTTTGATCCTCTATAAAAGGAAGTCATGCAGGTCAATGTAGCTATCTGGTCTTTTCACACAGTTTTAAATTCTTCATCATCTCATATTTTCCCATTCAAGTTCATATACTGACTTGATCGTCAGAGGAATAATTGGAGAACCTAACTCCAGAGTTTGAGTATCCTAACTATACTTTAATTCACAACTAAACCCTCTGTTAGATAACTGACATCAACAACTAGTATTAGCCATTTATATACTTATATTCATTAACAAAATAGAGTATATATAAAAAATAGAAGCAGTAATTTGAAGAAAAATTTCCAGTACAATTCAATTTAGAAACATGCCTAATCCATAAAAACTAAACAAATCAACTTGACAAAATAATAATAATAATAATAATATCATACCGCTAGCCTTTCAATGCTAAGAATACGTATTTGATTCCTGCTATCTACTGCATATTTCTTTTCTACAGGTAACATTCATCGGTGTGAGAACGGACAAAATACTTCAAGGTGAAACTTCCAACAAAAAATTATATTTAAATTACGATAATTTTAAAAGGTTTGGTTTATGGTCTTGCCAGAAGGCTAACAAAGCCATAAGGGAATAATCAAACTTGTAGTACACTTTTGTGTTTATACACAGGAGGCCCACTAAGAAATGGAAGTGAAAAATGAAGAAAACGCGTCTTTTAATAAGCTCTGCCTTAGTGCCCATGTCCATGCCTCACATTGACCTCATTAAAAAAATTCCATTTACAAACCGTTAAAAGTCTACAACCAAAAGAATAAAGTGCTGATACACCCCCCTCAGCGTCACCTAATTGCGAATACATTCGATATAATTCTACTTGTGCGGTGACCCCCTGAGTAAATTTTTTGTAAATTTTGTAAAGAAAAAAAAATTGTAGAGGGGGAATGACTCATGTAGTTTTATTGGCAAAGATAGGCCTCTAGTTACTATTTTTTTCTCTTGAAAGAGTCACAAAAAATCATTGATCAGGGGATTTATCCATACTTGGACAAATAGCACATGGGTATTATCCATAGAAATAGAACTATAGGAGGTGTATCCACAATTGAGAAATAATAAGGGGTCTATCCCCGTTAACTTATATAATAAAAAAATTGTATGGAACGCTACTAGAATTGAATAG
This sequence comes from Asparagus kiusianus, assembly GCA_022839385.1. Classification (NCBI taxonomy): domain Eukaryota; kingdom Viridiplantae; phylum Streptophyta; class Magnoliopsida; order Asparagales; family Asparagaceae; genus Asparagus; species Asparagus kiusianus. The sequence goes on along the minus strand of BQKN01058999.1, from coordinate 3,574 downwards.
GGTAGCAATTGGGTTCAAATCCTTTTCACTATCAAGAAAGTAATGGAGGGACCACAACATTATTACAGTCATTAATCTTTTAGCGGATGGTTATGATTTTTTATTTGTGTGTGTATTAGGAATGAGTGAAATATATAGGGTGATGGTAAGTATTAGATTTAGAATGAATCACAATCATTGACTAAGAGTGTGCTTGGTAACTAAAGTGTTTATTTTTTAGTGTTTTTTTAAAAAACACCATACCACGGTGTTTATTTTTCAAATGTGTTTTCAAAACACCATTTATAGTTATTATTTATATAGCGACGGTGGCGGCGGCCGCCGGCGGAGGGCGACTGGCGGCGAGCGGCAGGAGACGGGCAGCGGCGGGCGGCAGTAGGCGGCGGATGGCCGACGGCCGGCCAACCGATGACCTGCCGGCGGACGGGCAATGGGCGGACGACCACCGAAGCGGTCTGCGGGCGGCGACGGGCGGGCGGCGGGCGGCGGACAGCCGACTGGCAGCGGCGGGCTAGCAGCGACAGCAGCGGGCGGGCGGTGATGACGGCGACGAGCGGGTGACGGTGGGTGGGTGGCAGCGGTGGGTGGTTGATGGCCGACGAGCAGCGGCGTCACGAGGGCGGCGGCGGCGGCGGCGGGCGGCGGCGGCGGGCGGCGGACGGCCGACGGGCAGCGACGACGGCGGCGGGCGGCTGCAGCAGCGGGTGGTGGCGGTGGGCGACAGACGGCCGACAAGCAGCGGTGGGTGGCAGCGGCGGACGGCCGACGGGCAGCGGCGGCGGCGACGACGGGTAGGTGGCGGCAGGCGGCGACAGTGGCGGCGGGTGGTCGACGAGCAGCGGCGGGCGGCGGCGGCGGACAGCAGACGACTTAGATGAAAAAACGGGCAACGGTGGACTATGTCACGAGGGCAGCAGCGGGCGACGACGGCGGTGACGCGCTAGGGCGGCAAGGGGAGGGCGACGGCAGGTGGCGGTAGTGACGGGTGGTGGCGGTGGGCGGTAGACGGCCGACGAACAGCGGTGGGCGGCAGCGGCGGACGACCGATGGGCAGCGGAGGTGGCGGGCGGGTGGCGGTAGGCGGCGACAGTGGTGGGTGGTGAGGGCGGGCAGTCGACGAGCAGCGACGGGAGGCGACGGTGGACGACCGACTGCTTAGATAAAAAAACGGGCAGCGGCGGCGACAGGCGGCGGACGGTCGATGGGCAGCGGCGGGCGGCGACGATGGCAACGGGCTAGGGCGGCAGCGAGAGGGCGATGGCAGGTGGCGGATGGTGGCGGCGGGCCGCAGACGGTCGATGAGCAGCGACGGGCGAGCGGGCGACGGATGGGCGGCGACTTAGATGAAAAAATGGAATCTCAAAACACCTTTTTGGTGTTTTAAGAAAAACGTTTATTTTTTAGATTTTATAAAGGGTCAAGTCAAAAAATCGTCCCAGTTGCCAAACACGTTTCATTGTTTTTTTTTTGAAAAAAAACAAAAACGGCAAAACGCTATGTTTGCCAAACGTTCCCTAAATTATCAATGTTGTGATTAAAAGTAGTATCTCCCTACTAGTTCTTGATAGTGGCGATGATCAACATTTGTAGCAACTAGGACTTGGGTTTCTCTTTTGTATATTGTTTGTGTCAAAAGTTGCCTTTTCCATTGCTTTCGAACTTGTTACACCGTTTATCGATTACAAGTTCAAACTGAAAGAAAAGTTGATCTTTTTATAAGATCTTCTTACAATAAAAAATAAAGATTATAACTTTATCAAACAAAAGGTAGCAGTAGTTTATCTCCCGCTGCTTTACGTAGGATCTTTGCCTGTGCCGGGGACGCGTTAGTCCATGGACCGCCGCAGATCAAACCCGATAGACAATTGATTACGCTCTTGTTTCACGAAGGAAACAATTGCGGAAGCGACAATCACGACCAAGCGAGATTGTGGCTCTTCTCGAGATTAAAACCAAGTTTAATCCGGAGGAAAGAAGGAGAAAGAATCACAAACCTTTCGAAGGGGTTTCTTTATGAAAGTGTTCGCCAAAATCTGATGATTCTCCTCTGAAATTCGTGGTTAGCTTGACAATTTGACAGCACCTCGCCTTCTCAATTTCAGATCCTCTTTAAAGAAGACCCTAGGCTTCTATTTATAGGCCTTTGGAGATATCGTTTTGCATAAGAATTAGTGTTCAAACGTTATTTGTAGTTAATAACCCTTTACACGCGTTTAGGGATAACCTCAAAACAGTCAGAGAGGTTCTGGGACGAAAGAATCATTAAAAATCATCGAAATCCGTGTTTGGAGAGGTTTTGTACCCAATAAGAGTCCTGGTGGCTCGGAACTGTGCGAGTCACCATTTGGTGGCTCGCATAGGTGCGAGACACCATTTGGTGACTCGCAGTGGTGCGAGCCACCATTTGGTGACTCGCAATGGTGCGAGCCACCATTTGGTGGCTCACGCCTACGCGGGCCTCCGAGTGGTGTTTCGTCCATCTTTTTGATGTTTTTACGATTCGTGATCCTTCCTATTCCCTTGTTCTGTGCACGCTTCATCGCTTCGTTGACTTGTGCACTCTATTGATCCATTTCATTCACTTACTGATGTTAGGTAAATTCCCTCGCTGATGTTGGATAAATTCCCTTGACTTGGATAATAACGTTTATCGTCTTTTCCTCGTCTTGAACTGTGTTTAAGGCCTTGTGGGCAATTTTTAACCCCTACAGATACCCCCTCCAAAGTGTTTCATTCTCGTTTCTTTTATAGAAGAGCCTGAAATACTTTGGATATGATAGACCTAACCTTCGATCAGTGTAAAAGGACCTGTAACGGGCTTCATCTCTTGACCCCTCGATTCTTCAATCTATTCGGCGTTTTGTCGAATAGATGAAGTTTTTACGGTTCTGCGTTTATCGTCTGACCGCTGTCGAAGTCTTGAATTAAAACTTATATATTAAATAATGTCGTTGAGCTGACTATCTTTGTTGAGAATTCATATTTGACAACGTCTTGCGTTGAAGCGGAGAGGACCAGTTTATACTCGTATACTCTTAGGAGTTTTGAGAATTAGTTTAGCCTCATATACCTATCGGAGGTCGTCGGGTTATCCTTAAGAATATTATGGATGATACTCTCTAGGAACTTCCCATCGAGAGTAGGAAAACAGTTTAAACGCGTATACCCATTGGAGTACGAATACGGGTACCATATGTGTCAGAAGTGCTCAAAAATGGGTCAAACAATTTGCCATACGTGCGAGCCAGGAGATGGTGACTCGGGTGTTTGCGAGCCAGCAAATGGTGACTCGGGTCTTGCGAGTCAGCAGATGGTGACTCGGATGCTGCGAGTCAGCTGGTGGTGACTCGGATGTTTGCGAGTTAGCTGGTGGTGACTCGGATTTTTGGTTCTATTTTAGGGGTTTAAAAGGAACTGTTCATCTTCTTTATTCATTTCGACTTCTTTTTTCTTCAGTTCGAAAACTCCTCTCTTCCCTCCTCCTTTCAGTCTTCTTTACTCGATTTGGGAGTTAGGGCTTTATCTCGGGTCTTGAGGCTTCAATTTGGGAATTTAGGGTTCTTCACTTGAATCT
>BQKN01058993.1:0-10499 GCA_022839385.1 Asparagus kiusianus | reverse complement strand
TCGTTAGTTTAGCAGAGATATGAGTGATTGGTCGTTGAGACAACTGAACCACTCGATGCCTCCTCGACTCTAAGTCCGCGTGATAATGAACTCCGTCGGTTTGTTCCAAGGCCTTAGCCATTTGACGAGCAAGGTGTTGGCGTTGTCTCTGACGAGCCCTCTTCGTCAGAGTTGGCAAACTTCGATCGAATGATTTCTCAATTGAGGAGAAATCATCGTGAGCAGAACTTCCGGCTTTGGGGATTGCCGGGATAATGTTGCGAGGTAAGGCCTCAACAACGATTGGGCGAGAGTCTTTATTTTTAGTCTTCTTTGGCGTGTAAGCCTTCTTCAATGGTGAGATCCTCTTGTATTTGCGAGACAATGAAGATCTTGAAGAGGATGATGAGAGATATTCCTCAAACTTGGTTTGGTCGAACTCGTACTCAATCGTGGATTCAACTGGAATCTTGATCGGCTGTGACACGACGGTCTCGACAGCGAGACCGTTGGCTCCCACTGTGGTCGCCAGCTTGTTTTCGTCAAAAGTCGTTTCCATCGTAGATTTCATTAAATTTCGGTCGTTTACAGAACGTTACAATAAAAAATAAATAAAATTATAACTTTTGAGAAAATAACACAGAAGTTGTTTATCAACTGCTGCTTTTGTGGGACTTTGCCTGTGCCGGGAGTGCTTTGGCTCGTGGACCACCGATTCAAAGATCGTGAGGTTATTTTGAGATTCTTCCTTCGTTTATCGAAGTAGGGATTTGCAGCGAATATCTTATCGATATAAGATGTTCACTCTTCCAAAGATCAAGTCTGAGCTTTGATCTCTAGGAATCACCAAATGATGCTTGTCAAAGGGTAAAAATTCTCTCTTTCTTCCTCAAAATCTTCAAAAGCTCAAGCCTTTTCTGCTCCAATCTGCTCTCTGTCCTTTATTTCGTGTCTAGGGAGGTATTTATAGGGGTAGAAGTGCACCACAGCGGAAATGAGACAAAATAACTGACCAAGTAGCTTTTCTTTGGCCGCGGCAGCCAACCTTGTCACGACTGTTGGCGCGAAAGTATGGGCTGCCGTGGCCAAAGGAGCGGTTACCAGCACGTTTTCATCGTGCCTGAAACCGTTCTCCCACGACCTTTAACCATTTTTTTTGTGGCTTAACTGCTTGTCCACGTCAGCACACATTCTATCTTTGATATGTCGCCACGTGGGCCTAAAAAATCATCGTATAACTGCCTTGTAACCGCCACAGCACCCTTCTACAATAGCCGCGGCAAGGTTGGCTGCCGCGCCTTAGCCGCAACACGACAGGCCGCCGCGCCTTAGCCGCGGCGCCATAGGCTGCCGCGCCTTGGCCGCGACACCGTAGGCTGCGTGTTGGTGTGCATGTTGTTCTTCCTTGTTGAGTTATTTCCTTTGAATGATCCTCTCCGATTAAGAGAATAGCGTTTATCGTCTTCTCTTTACCTTGGGTGGTATTTGGATGTCTGTAAGCATTTTTTGACGCCTACATAGCACTCCTGATGCAAAGAAGGAGTATGAGAAGTGGGAGCGTTCAAATCGCATGAGTCTTATGATCATTAAGCGCGGCGTTCCGGAAGCCTTCAGGGGCATAGAATCCGAAGGGATTACTAAGGCTAAAGATTTTCTTGCCGAAATTGAGAAACATTTTACAAAAAATGATAAGGTAGAAACAAGCACGCTTTTAGCTCGCTTGATTTCGATGAAGTATAATGGCAAAGGAAATATAAGGGAGTACATTATGAAAATGTTTCATATTGCTTCAAAGCTTAAGGCACTTAAACTCGATCTTTATGATGAGTTATTGGTGCATCTGGTTTTGTTGTCTCTTCCTGCACAATTCAATCAGTTTAAGGTCAGTTATAACTGTCAAAATGATAAATGGACTCTAAATGAGCTCATTTCATACTGTGTGTAAGAAGAAGACAGGTTGAAGCAAGATAAGACAGAAAGTGCTCATTTGGCCTATGCCTCTAAAGATAAGGGCAAGAAAAGGAAGAATGATAATGAAGCTGCTAAGGGTCCAATTCAGAAGAAACAACATAAAGATAATCAGGGTTGTTTCTTCTGTAATAAACCTGGACACGTAAAGAAGGATTGTACAAAATATCACGCCTGACGTGCTACTAAGGGTACATTCCTTACTTTGGTTGTTCTGAGGTTAATTTAGCTACAGTACCTAGAAACACTTGGTGGTTAGACTTTGGTGCTACTACTCACATAAGTGTTTCTATGCAGGGTTGCCTGAGCTACCGAAAGCCAAGTGATGTTAAAAGACACATCTTTGTGGGCGACGGACAATCGGTAGATGTGGAAGCAATTAGGCATTTTAGGTTGCTATTAGGAACTGGTTCTTATTTGGATTTAAAAGATACTTTTGTAGTACCGTCTTTTAGACGGAATTTGATTTCAGTTTCTGTATTGGACAAATCAGGTTATTCTTATTCATTTGGAAACAATCAATTCAGTTTATCTTTTAATTCAAATGTTATGGGAACCGGTTATTTGAATACTTATGACAACCTATATTTGCTTGATACAATTGCTTCTTATAATGAAACTTTGCATGCAAAATCGCGTGGTACTAAACGTAAATTAAATAAGAAAAATTCAGCGTCATTATGACATAAGCGCTTGGGTCATATCTCAAAAGGTAGAGTTGAGCGTCTTGTGTCTGATGGTATTTTGGATTCACTTGATTTTTCGGACTTTAACGTATGAGTTGAATGTATCAAGGGAAAACAAACCAAAGTTAAGTGATTAGGTGCCAACAGATCTTCGGATATCTTAGAATTGATACATACGGATATTTGTGGGCCATTCCCTACGGCATCCTGGAATGGTCAATAATATTTTATATCATTCATAGACGATTACTCACGTTATGGGTACCTATATCTCATTCATGAAAAATCTGAGTCTCTGGACATGTTCAAAGCCTATAAAGCTGAAGTTGAGAATCAACTCAACCGAAGAATTAAAACTGTTAGATTTGATCGTGGTGGTGAGTACTACGGCAGATATGATGGTTCAGGTGAACAACGTCCAGGACCATTTGCTAGATACCTAGAGGAATACGGTATCGTCCCACAATACATCATGTCGGGTTCACCTAGCATGAATGGTGTAGCTGAAAGACGAAACATAACTCTTAAGGATATGGTAAGAAGTATGATTGCTCATTCTTCTTTACCAGAGTCACTCTAAGGAGAAGCACTTAAGACAGCAGCTTACATTCTGAATAGAGTACCAAGTAAAACAGTTGCTAAAACACCTTATGAGCTTTGGACTGGTCGAAAGCCCAGTTTAAAGCATTTACATATTTGGGGATGTCCAGCTGAGGCAAGGCCTTATTGGCCAAATGAAAAGAAATTGGACTATAAAACAGTTAGCAACTATTTTATTGGGTACTCTGAATGCTCTAGGGGCTATAAGTTTTATGATCCCATACTAAGGAATATTTTTGAGACAGGAACATCAATATTCTTTGAGGATGTTGAGTTTGGGGGGAGAAATAAGGTTAGAGACATTGCTTTTGAGGAGGAATTGGCTTCAGACCCAATCCATTCAGTTACTTTTGACAATATTCGGGTTCCTATACCTGTTGTTGCTCAAGAAGTAAATCCGGAACCTCAAGATGACAATGTTGAATAACTCCCTGTTCTAGAAGAACGAACTCAACAACCTCAAAAACCAGTGCCATTAAGGAGATCCACGAGAGAAAGGAGAAATGCTATTCCAGATGATTATATTGTATTTCTCCAAGAACATGAGGAAAGTAGTGGAATATTAGAAGATGATCCAATCAACTTTCTTCAGGTCATGAAAAGTTCTAACTCTCAACAGTGGATTGATGCCATGAATGAAGAGTACAAGTCTATGCAAGACAATAAGGTTTGGAAACTTATCCCGTTACCAGAAGGTGTAAAACCAATTGGTTATAAATGGATTTTTAAAACCAAGCGGGATGCAAACGGTAATGTGGAGAGGTATAAGGCACGTCTTGTGGCTAAAGACTATACTCAAAATGAAGACATTGATTATACAGAGACTTTCTCTCCGGTTTCATCGAAAGACTCATTCAGAACAATCATGGCACTTGTTGCTCATTATGATCTTGAGTTACATCAGATGGATGTTAAGACTGCATTTCTCAATGGCAACATTGATGAGATGATTTATATGGTGCAACCAGAAAACTTTGTGTCGGGAGAGCCAAAGAATATGGTTTGTAAATTAAGAAAATCCATCTATGGACTCAAGCAAGCTCCTCGTCAATGGTATCACAAGTTTCAACAAATAATTATCTCGTTCGGTTTTGAGATGAACATTGTTGATGACTGTGTATATCACAAGTTCAGTGGGAGTAAGTATATCTTTCTGGTTCTGTATGTTGATGACATATTGCTTACCACTAATGATATAGGCATGTTGCACGAAACCAAGAGATTTCTATCAAAGAATTTTGAGATGAAAGATCTTGGGGACGCCTCTTTTATATTAGGGATCCAGATACATCGAGATCGCTCTCGGGGTATTCTTGGATTATCACAAAAGAGTTATATCGATAAGGTACTTAAAAGGTTTGCCATGTAAGATTGCAGACCAGGAGATACCCCTGTTGCTAAAGGAGACAAGTTTAGTCTCAATCAGTGCCCTAAAGGTAACCTTAAAATTCAGGAAATGCAGAAGATTCCTTATGCTTCGGCTGTAGGAAGTCTAATGTATGCTCAGGTATGTACGCGTCCGGATATTGCGTACATTGTTAGGATGTTAGGCAGATAATTAAGCAACCCTGGTATGGATCATTGGATAGCAGTCAAAAGGGTTATGAGGTATCTTCAGAAAACAAAAGGTTACATGCTCACATACAGAAAATCAAAAAAGTTGGAGGTCATTAGGTATTCGGATTCTGATTTTGCTGGATGCCAAGATAGCAGAAAGTCTACATCAGGCTACATTTATATGTTAGCAGGAGGAGCTATATCATAGAAAAGTATCAAACAGACACTAGTAGCTTCCTCCACCATGGCAGCAGAATTTGTAGCTTGCTATGAGGCATCCAATCAGGAAATATGACTGCGAAATTTTATCACGGGACTGCGCATTTTGAAAAATGTTGAAAGACCACTAAGGTTATATCGTGACAATAAATCTGCAGTAATGTATTCCAATAACAATAGGAGCTCAACTAAGTCAAAACATATTAACATTAAGTTCCTGGTTGTGAAAGAAAGGGTACAGAGTGGACAAATATCTATAGAGCACATTGGGACAAACTCCATGATAGCTGATCCTCTTATTAATGGATTGTCACCCAAGGTCTTTCATGAGCATACTGCTCATATGGGTGTGGCATTATTTGAGGATATTATATTTTAGTGGGAGTTTGTAATTATGGTGTTTTATGTTTGGTTGTATTGTCTGATCAGAATAAAGTATTCAGTTAAGACACTCTGTTACATTATGTTTGGTTTTGACATCACTAAAGGAGGACCAGTTGAAAATAGACATATATTGATCACATTGCATGTAATTTTCATGCTGCACATCCATGTTTGATCTATGTCATTTGATTGTATTGGTATATGTGATCATTAATGGGTTTAGTTACGATAAATGTGACAAAGGCCGCTTTGATCCTATATTGATATAGTCAATGGACGAGATTGTTCGGAAATACCTTTTCAGTGATAGCAATTTTGAGCTCATAAGGTTATACACAATTTAAGGAATCATATGGTGCCCAAGTGGGAGATTGTTGGATTTAATCTAATAAATCTATTTATGGGCACATATGATTAATCAATGTGTATTGCTATCTTTCAGGATAACCCACTGAAGTGATCAATTAATTTGGGTTAATAGGTATTTAAATAAATCATGGGGTTATATGTGCAGATACCAGGTTATAATTGTGATTTGTTGAGGGGCCAAATTACAAAAGTACAATACATATAAATAAGGGGTTATGGTCCCTAATCTAGGGTTACATTCTCTAATTCTCTTCACCCCATCTAAGAGAGAAATTCGGCTATAGAGAAAAACCCTAAGGTTAGAAGATCCAAAACCCAAATCAAGTTCAATCAATGGATTCAGGTATAAGCTTCCGCTCTTTTAGATTATTGTTAATCTCTTTGAATTAATCATGGCTATATGGTTTTAGATCTCAAGTTTTAGATCTAACAACAGTCTCACAAAATCACTCACACAAACCCTAAACCAAATCCCTCAATTTGCTCACAAATTCTCCCTCTCAATATGTTCAGCACAATCTAAAATCTGTGATTAGAAACCCTAGAAAATCGTGTTTCAATTTATATCAAAACATAAACCCAATGTGAACAGGAAACCAAATTCAGGCCCAGCTCGACTCGCGATCGACCGCAGAGACACGTGCGGTCGACCGAACAGAACGACGGAAATTGAAAAAACATTGCAGGGTTTGGCTGGTCGACCTCCGCGCCAATCGCGGTCAACTGCGAAAAGTCCATAGACTTTTTCAGCTTGCATGCACGTTTGCGGTCGACTGCTGTGCTACTCGCGGTCAACAACTGGAAGTCCAAACTTATTTTCTGTCATTTTTCCTGTAAGCTCTTCAAGCAGTTTATACCGAAACCAAAAAAACTACAGAAAATAGTTACCCACTCTGCCTGAAGTTTTTCCTCGGAGCTGAATGGAGAAAAGAATTTATGTAGCCAGCCGCGCAAATTCAAGGCATCAAATCCGCTATTTATGGATTGCGCGCAAGAGTTAATAGAAATATTGAGCCTTAGCCAAATGCTTCAACTGCCTCGTTCATTTTTTGGAGCTATAAGGCAAGGGTAAACATGAGAGGACTCGCCATTCTGCATCGACTAGAAAGACGGAGGAGGTATCTTCGCGTTCATATGTCATTGAACGGCAAATGTGATCCTTCCATTATCAAACACTAATCATCCAGTTAGTAATTGATTGCGGATATTGGCAATTGTTGATTCTGAAGTTGGGACGAAACGACAAGTTCAGAGCTCATGCTTTAATAGTATTTATGTGCATACCTGATTTCACATCGATCATACTTCAAAAAGAAGAGACAGATAACTCAACAATATTGTAGGACGCATTCATTAAAGGAGCACCATGAGTTTTGGTTGGTTTTAAAACAAAAGGAAATCTATTACGGGAAACTTATATTTCCTATAATAGACTTTTTTTTCTTTTGTTTGGTTCATCTCCTAAAAGTAAGAAAAGAGATGAGATGAGATGAACTGCCATCATCTTATTGGAGGATGCGACACAATTTTAAGGAAACCCATTTCATAACTTTTTTTGAGGAAATGAGTGGAAGACAAGTTTTAGTGATATCATTATCCTATTTCTTTTTCTTTGATTCTAGGAAATCAACCAAATGGCCCCTTATTAGCCATGGTGCACTAACAAACTAAAACACTACAGGTTGTCAGGGACCTGGCCCACATTAAAGGAGACAAGCAACATAGAATAAAATAAGTCAATCTGATATCTTCTGAATCTTTTAAGTTTGATACAGGTAGTTAGGGACCTAGAGCAAGTAGGGGTGGGCACTGGACCAAGTTAGCCCACGAGCCCTCTCGCTCGGCTCGCTCTTGAGCTCGGTTCGATCCAGGTCGGCACGGGATGGGCCCAATTCAGCTCGCTACAGTAGCATGCCGCGGGACCGTGCTAGGCTAGCCTTTGGTAACAAGCAGGCTGGTAGCTCGCTCGGCCCATTGAGCCCAGCGAGCGAGGTTGGCCTAAATGTAAGCGAGCTGGCCCGCTTAACCCATCCTGTTGGCTTGCATACCATAAAATATATTATTAATTAGGATATACTCCCATGAACTTCTAGTTGCAGTTAAACCCCCATGTTACCATGTACTTCAAATTCACACTAATCCCCTAATAACTTTTGTAGAAAACTCACAGCAAATTTTGGGTAAATTGCACTAGACCCCCAATAACTTTCAAAATACCTTTTTTCCGTGGGGGAGGGGGGTTGGTTCTAATTTATGGGGGTTATCTACAAAACTAGGAAAGTTATTAGGGGTTTTCTACAATTCCAAAAAGTTATTGAGGGTTTAGTGCGATTTTGAAAGTTCGTGGGGTTTTAATGCAAAATGCTTAAAATTCATGGGGTTTTATGTAATTTACCCTCAATTATCTATATAGCCTTTTCAATTGATTTTATTTATAAGTTGACATCTTTTCTCTATTTTTATTTGCTTAAAGTTTGTTGTAATTTATTCCTATATTTTTAAAATAGTGGAACAATTAGTTGCGTCGTGGAGTAGGACTTGCTCCAACCCATGTAAAATCTCTGTATTTGCGATGTTACACTCTGTTATTCTATACAAGCTAGTGTGCGCCCCGTCTGAAGCACAACCTCCCCTTTTTTATCGCTACAATAATTCCGTTTTTTAAGTGTTACGGTATTTTTTAAATACTGCAGCAATATATTTTTTGTTGCTACAGTGACATCTTTTAAAAATACTACAGTATCCTACCTTTGCCACAGCAATATAATTTTAAAACGCTACAGTGTTTTTAAATAATGCTACATCCCCCATATGCACAGTGATATTTCTTTGAAAATGCTACAGCAATAATGCTATAGTAAAATATTGTAGTGTTTACTGTAACATGAATAATGACTCTTGGGTCCTCTCATTATTATAGAGGAATAGATATACAATTTTACTTAATAATATTATTTTTTATTTCTATAATGGTTAATTGTTGATTAATTACATAATTTTTAAGTGTTAAACAATGCTTAAAAACTATTTAAAAACCTAAAACCATTTACAAAATCTAAAAAAATAAAAAAATAAAACATGATGGGTTGGACAAACCGACACGTGTCATGGCCTGCATCGCTTAATGTTCTACGAGCGGGCTGGGGTTAAGTCTAAGCCCGCAAACAAAGTGATATAATACGGCATGCTTGTCTCGTTGCACGTCATGAGCCTTCTGCTGGCTCGCGGGATGAGCTCCTGTTGCCCACCCCTAGGACCCCTAGGAGCAAGCAATACGACGACAATGTATTGGACAGTTTTAAGACATCTACCACTCTTGACGACAAATACTGCGAACATAATTCCTCATACAATATGTTTAAAAAGGTCTTCATGTCTTCAGAATTATTTCTGGATAACTCTAAGATGAGCAGTTTAACCATATGCTTAAAAAAAATTCAATAACACAATCAAAAGTAAAATATGTGATGGCATAGAACTATAGCAGGTCTGTCATAATCTACAACTCCTCCGCAATGCAACATTAAAAAAAAAATAAAAAACATAACAGCCAGTTTGGATGGAACACCAACATATTACAGTCCATATTACAGTCCAAATCCTGAGGAGCTTATACCGGTAACAAGTAAATTACCAAAGGCCCAGCATGAAGCAACATATTTTAGCCTACTGTTGGTCTCCATGCATCAAGTCTAGTATAGTAATTTATCATGTTCACACAGGACATTTGCTGTCTTCAAACCAATAAGAGGCATATCCTGCTGATAATAGGGTCATGAACATAGTAGAGCCAGACTCAAAAAAAAAAAAAAAAAAAAAAAAAAAAGGGATTTCCAAAGCTTCCCATGCAGCGGAGATCTTCAAGCAATTAAAGATACCACGATTCTAGCTCAAATTTCATCTTTCAGGTCATAGAATAATCATACACAAATTTTCCATCAAATTGCTAGAGCAAAACAAAGTTAAGAAAAAGCTCCTTAAAAATACAATTTGCCAAGACCGTTAGCCCCGGCTACAATAGGCAGAAAGGATGGCCCTGTTGAAAAATATGAAGCCCAAACAAGAATGAGTTTCCAATGGCTCCTCTGACTTATGATATACCTTAATTAGAGGCAGTCGCGGTTTCTACAGCAAATCTCATGCTTTTATATCCTCGGCTGGGTACACATTCTAGGCCTGCTCTACTGGTCCAGGATCACACATAAGAAACTGTTGGTTACACTCTCAACATTTCTCTTGCCCGCTTACAATAACATCGGTAATTGATCAAAAGAATTTGTTTGGTCACCACCGGCTCACATGTATAAAATAATATTCTTTGCTTCTTTTCTGTTCTTTTTTTTTTCTTTTTTCCATGTGCCAAAAGTTGCTTGTTCTTGCTTTGCCAAGCTTCATCGAGACAGGATGAACATGACAGGATCGTAACTATGGGGGACGAGGGCACGATTTTACGGTTTTGTTGTGGTAGGGTTAATCGAGTCAGGCTCGATTAGCTGATGCATTGGCTTAAAGAAGATTTGAATAAAACGACCATGTCTGTGTATGTGTCACGGGCTAATTCTTTCACCACAAACCTCACTCGAACCCGTGCGGCACTTAGTCACTCTTTCCCTCACTAGAATGGCTAAGTCAGCCTAATCCCTCAAACACTCACTCAAGAGAAGGGAAGAGAACACTCGAGAGTGGAAGTGGAAGCTCTTATTGCTTTATTGCTTAGCAACTCTTGCTTGATACAAA
>BQKN01058991.1:0-10091 GCA_022839385.1 Asparagus kiusianus | reverse complement strand
AAATACAAGTCAATTTTCTTTTATTCTCTTCATTGCAATTTTCCAACCTACACAGCTACAGCAAAGGAAATGGGTAAGCTATTCAAAATGGTTATCACTTGCATTCTTTTTAGGATTTTAGTCCTATCAGCAAATAAGTCCTTAGCCATGACAATCATTTTGTTAATATGCTCTACGACATTGTCTCCCTTTTACATATGACAAGAATTATACTTATGCAAGAGGAGTTGAATGTTAACTTCAGAGGCGGTGTCATGTTTTTCTTTTATAGCATTCCACATGTCCATGGAAGTCTTATAAGTTTCAAAAACTTTGATTAAGTTATCTTCCATGAACATGAGCATTAGGCTTTTTGCCTTTTTATCTTTCGACTTCCACTGTTCAAACCCTTTCTTTTCTTCATGTGTAGATTTATTAGTAAGAGTTGGAGCAGTGGTTTTGATTACATCATCGATATTATCATGAATAAGAGTATATCCTATTTTTTTTATGCCACATATCATAATTACTGTCATTAAATTTATCAATTTTTCTTAGTTCTGATAGAACGAGTTTACTAGCCATTCGGTAGAGAACTAAAACTAAAATCTAATTTTAAAATATGTATAAGTTTAGCATATAGACAATTATACTAAAATAGAATAAAGTTAGATAAAAAATAAATTAAAATGAACCTGACTGTTCCGAGTTGATGAAAGAGGCTCCAATTTGAGCGAGACTGTCACTTAACGGTGTTGATTGGATAAGCACTTGTCGAAGTCGATTCTGACTGGAGTTTGGAGATGATCTGTTATGCAAAACCAACCTCACGCAGTGCCCTCCACTTCAAGGGATAAGTGGGCCAGGCATTCGCTCGGCCCACACAAATCACTGCCCAACTTGGAACGGGTGGGCCAACATACAACACTGGTCAACCAAGCCCAAATACAAGGCCCAATGTCCCACTACTTCACAGCCCCACTCGGTTACAAGCTCGCGCGACTGAGCTCAGCCCACTTTTTATTTCTCTCTATTATTCCCTCTTCTCCCCAAAACCCTCTTTTGAAACCCTAACTCCAAATTTGGCGGATCGATCAAAGCTCGCAGGCGGCCAAGCTTAGAGATCGATCAAGAAATTGGGGAGATTGGAAGGGGACAAAGGTTTGAAGCTGTACTTTTTAACGGCCAACTGTGAGATCGATGAAGAAATGGAGGAGTTTGGACAACAGCAGACTCGTCGTCGCCATTGTCGTCGATCGAAGCAGCTGTCGACAACAGCAGAGTCATCGTCGTCGTCATCGTCGATCGATGCTAGCTCAAGATGGCGGCGTTCTAGGAGTTGAGATCGACGCTGGCTCTGATACCAGTGATTGCTCTCAGAGAAGAAGAGAAAGAACAATGGATTTCTTTGAGGGGGCTTCGATAACAGGTAGGGTTTTTGATTCTTTTTGTTGTTTTTTCTCAAGGAGAACACTCCATGTGAGGATCGCGCTTCCCTATTGATCCTCCTGGTTGTACTCCTGGCCATTACGAGCCTGAAAACAAGGTGGAAGAAGAATTGTGAGATAGAATTAAAAGGAAAGAGAGAGATAGAATGAGAGCTGAAATTGAGTTTAAGAACAGGAAAGCAATACTATTTCATTCATACTGGATTCCCTTTACATTTCCTCTTTTATACAGCAGCTAAACAGTAAAAGAATCAAAACGTGCATAGACTCAACAATAGAACAAAAACAGAATTAATGGTTTGTAACAGATTTGTTACATTTATTACAATTGTCCTTGAGCTTAAAAGATTTGCAAATCAGCCCTTCAAGTCTGGAAAGCTCTAATCCACTCTCAGTGTCCCATACGCTAGATCCTCCATCACATTCTGAAGCTCACTTGACAGGTTCTTAGTGTGATCATCTCCTGTACCTGACAATTTTCCACCCCTTAAATTGGACCTTACCTTAAGGTCAAACGTGGGAAATCTTTTAACAATATCCCAATAATTCTCCTGTTTGGTGGAAAATTTGAAGTAAGTAAAATGAAAAAAATTTGATTTGTATTATCTCGATCTCAATTACAATTCGAATTCCCTGATTACAAAAGAGAGGAGAATTGATCTGAATTTTCCCCTTTGTTTAAGTCTGGGTTCTTCACGGTGGCGATGAGATGCCTCCCTCGAATGCTCGCGTCGAGTTTGCTTCTCGTTGACGATCCGAACGTCTTGTTTCACTGGAACGGTATCTCCTCCTCACGATTTGACGCTGTGGAGAACTTACATGGTCAGTTTGAAACTCTTGATGAGTTGATAACTCTGAACGAGTTTGAAACTCTATGAAAGAGTTGATTTAACCGAAAGTCGGTTTAAAGCCAAGGATGAAAGCTCTCTGTTGTCGAACGTTGCTGAAGGATGAACGTCGATCTCCCCTCGCTGCCAAGCCGAAGATCTCCTCTTTGTTGCCAAGTCCAAAATCCAAAAACCCAGCCCAAAAAAGGAGCCCCGAACTCAGTTGAGTTTACTTATTTTTATAGGGGATTAAGGGGGTGTAACCACCCCTTAAATCACTCCTAAGTAGGGTTTAACCGCCCCCAAATCGTGGAAAACGGTTTTTGAACCATTCAGCTCATGTTGAATGAGTCAAACAACACCCAAGTTGCCGTTCAGGGCCCTAACTTTGCATTTTAGACTAAAGACGCGGAGTTGGGTACCCGCTGGATGTTAAAAAACACGAGGGTCGCCCGTTAGATGTTGAAGAATGCAAGGGTCGCTCGCTAGATGTTGAAAAACGCGAGGGTCGTCCACGTTTTGTTTGCTGAGGGTTGGAAACACGGGGGTCACTTGCGTTTCAAGAACTGAAACGTGAAGGTGAATTCCGCGTTTTAGAAGGAGCTAATGACTTATAACTTTTTCTATAGAGCGTTGTAAAGACCATTGTTGAGTAATCTTTGCCTTGGCTGTTTTAGGATGTGAAAGTCGTCAGATTATAACTTTCATCATCGGTGTTTGATGGGAGATCAGCTATCTATTATGATTTTTAGACAACCTACATCTCCCAAGTAGCATCTAATTGAGACCGCTGTTTCCATTTGATCAACACCTGAGAAATTAATCGTCTCCCTTGAACAACTAAGCGCCTGTCAATAATCTTGTCTGGTTCATCTACCAACTCAGTAACATAATTTGGAAATTCAGTTTGGAGTACCACATTAGGGCCAATCCTCTTTTTGAGCTGGGAGACATGGAAGACTGGATGAATTTGTGCATGATTTGGAAGCTCCAACCTGTAAGCAATCTCCCCAATCTTCTCAAGTACTTGGTAAGGGCCATAGTATTTTGGAGAAAGCTTATGGGTTTTATAAGAAGAGACACTGAGTTGTCTATAAGGCTGTAGCTTAAGAAATACCCAATCTCCAACCTCAAAGCTCCTGTAACTCATATTTTTATCAGCACGTTTTTTCATATTTTCTACTGCCTTCTTCAAACTATCCTTCATGAAGTGTAAAGCTACATCTCTAGAATAGAGAGCTTCATCCACTGATTCAACTTTGCAGGTTTTAGGAATATAAGAAAGTAAGGATGGAGGGGGTCTACCATACACAACTTCAAATGGTGTAGTGTTTGTAGAAATTCTCCAAGTAGTGTTAAACCAAAACTCAGCCAGTGGAAGCCATTTACACCATTCCTTTGGTTTATGGCAACAAAAATACCTCAAGTAGGCTTCCAAACTCTTGTTAGTCACTTCAGTTTGCCCATTAGTCTGAGGGTGATAGGCTGAGCTAAATTTAAGCTGACTCCCTTGCAATTTGAATAATTCTTTCCAAAATAGACTAGTGAACAAATGGTCCCTGTCACTAACTATGGATCTAGGCATACCATGAAGCTTGAACACTCCCTCAAAAAATACCCTTGCCACAGATTGAGCAGTATAAGGGTGGATTAATGCAAAGAAATAAGCATATTTGGAAAGTCTATCGACCACTACAAATATGACTGATTGTGCTTCACTCTTGGGCAGATGAGTAATAAAATACATTGATAAATCCTCCCATACATATTCTGGAACAAGCAATGGTTGTAGAAGTCCTGGAGAGGCTACATTCTCCCCCTTTGCTCTTTGGCAAACATCACAAGCCTGCACATATTCCTGAACATCTTTCTTCATGCCCTTCCAATAAAAAACCCTTCTCAATCAATGCAATGTTCTAGTAATACCAGAGTGACCCGCAGTAGGACTGTCATGATGCTCCTGTAACAGAGAGATTTTTAAGTCTTGAGCAGTAGGACTCACTAAAATCTTGCCTCTGTAGTAGTAAATCCCTTCCTTCTTAATATACTCATCATTAGCCACTTGTTGTAATCTTTCCTCCAGCTCTTTAAAAAAAAGGTCATTAGCACACATGTTTTTTATGTCTACTATCCAGTTGCTCTGGACAAAAGAAATTGCTGAGGTCTCTATTTCACCTTCCACCTCTCCATGTACTCTAGATAATCCATCCGCAGCTCTATTCAACCTACCAGCCTTGTATTCCATAGTGTAATCATACCCATGCAATTTTGCCAATCATTTATTATGAATACCTGTATGTATTCTTTGCTCAAGAAGATACTTAAGACTTTGGTGATCAGTCCTTATCACAAAGTTCCTTCCCAACAAATATTATTGCCATCTCTTTGTAGAAAGAATTATGGCTAGTAACTCCTTTTCCTAGGTTGATAGTGTAGCATTTTTTCCCTTTAAGGCAAAACTGAAATAGGCTATTGGTCTTTCTTTTTGCATTAACACAGCCCCAACCCCTGTGCCAGATGCATCACTCAATTACAAAAGCCATGTTAAAGTCAGGCATAGCCAAAACTGGGGAATTAGTGAGGGCAAGTTTAAGGGAGTTGAAAGCCTCTTCAGCATTTGCATTCCATGTGAAATTGCCTTTCTTTAAAAGCTGTGTCAAGGATTGAGCTATGGTTCTAAACCCTTTGATGAATTTCCTATAATAACCAGCTAGGCCTAAAAATCCTCTCAACCCCTTTAGTGTCTGAGGTGTTGGCCATTCCATGATTGCTTGAATCTTATTTGGGTCCACACTAACCCCTGTTTGTGATACAATATGCCCCAAATATTCAACTTGCCTCTGTCCAAAACTACACTTTGACATCTTAGCAACAAACTGATGAGTTTTCATAATCTGAAACACTTGCCTCAAGTGGATTATATGTTCCTACCACCCCTTACTGTAGACCAGTATGTCATAAAAAAAAAACCAAAACAAATTTCCTGAGGAAATTTTTGAAAATATTGTTCAATGAGAGCCTGGAATGTTGAGGGAGCATTGGTGAGTCCAAAAGGCATAACTAAGAATTCAAAATGCCCACTGTGTGTCCTGAATGTAGTTTTTGGAATGTCTGATTCACACATCCTTATCTGATGATATCCTAATTTTAAATCCAGTTTTGTGAAATACTGTGTCCCATGTAATTCATCTAGCAATTCATCAATAATTGGAATGGGAAATTTGTCTTTGATTGTGGCTTTGTTGAGTGATCTATAATCAATGCACATCCTCCAACTTCCATCAGATTTTTTAACCATCACTACTGGTGAAGAGAAAGGGCTGTGGCTGGTTCTAATAATCCCTTTTTTGATCATTTCTTCAATTTGTTTCTCAATCTCTTCTTTCAGGAAGTGTGCATGTCTGTAAGGCTTGATACACACTGGTTTTGTTCCAGCTTCAAGGGGAATTTTGTGATCTATCTCTCTAGTAGGAGGAAGATGTGGTAGTTCCTGAAAGATAACATCAAACTCTTCTACTAATCTGTGCATATCTGCAGGTAACTCCTCCTGATTATCTCTTGTAGTAGACCCCTGCAGGCTAACACTGCACAATTGGATTAAGTACCCCTCTCCCTGCTCCCTAACAGATTTAGCAATGTTCTTCTCATTAACCAACTGTGATTCTCTCGGAACTATTCCTTGTAAAGTTCTTTTAGCCCCATCACACAAAAATGTCACCTGTAGTTTTTTAAAATTTAGAGTGATATCTTCTAATGTTTTCATCCAATCTGCCCCTAGCACAATCTGACTTCCCCCATAGGCATTACTAGCAGATTTACTTGGATGTTCACTCCTTGGCAATCTAATGACACCCCCTGGCATACCCCAGCTCCTTTGATTAATTCTCTACTGGCTACAAGTACATCAAAGTTGTTATATTCAGTCACTGGCAGTCCAAGCCTCTTAACTAACTTTGCATTGATGAAATTATGTGTAGAACCAGAATCTATCAAGATACTAATAGCCCGATTCTTGTAATACCCCACTACTCTAATGGTGTGAGAAGCTGTGATTCCACTCAAAGCTTGTACTGAAATGGAAGGAGCTCCTCTCACCAAACTTTCAGCCAACTCAATTGCCAGGTCTTCTTGTTCATTTTTCCCAGAGTCTTCTACCTCCTCCTCAACACCACCTTCTAAGATTCCTTCCAAGATGAATATCTGCTTCCCCTTACATTGATGCCCTTTGTGCCATTTTTCATCACATGTAAAGCAAAGATTTTGCTTCCTCCTCTTTTGGATGTCTTCAGGTGTCAGTTTCTTGAAATGAGGAGAGGATCTAGTATTTTTTTTACAGGCACTTCATGAGAGGTACGTGAGGATGGACTTCCTTAGTTAAGGACATTCCAATTTCCTTTACTTCTTTTCTCATTCCTTTTCTTATCCTCAAACAATGTAGCTAAGGATACAGCACCCTTCAAAGAAGAAGGTCTAGCAACAACTACCTCATATCTGAGTTCATCTTTCAACCCTCCTATGAATTTTTTCAGTATGTGCCTTCTTGATGGCTGGTCATCTAACATTCCTAAAGCCTGTTCAAAATTTCCCAAATACTCCCTGTCTGTGGAGGTTTGTTTCATGGTGGAGAAGGTATCATAGGGTCTAAGGAGTTCACTGGGTCCAAATCTAGTGATGATTTCTTCCTTGAAGACTTCCCAGTAATTATAATCCTCTAGATTTTTTGCATACCACCTATACCACTGCAATGCCTCATCCCTTAGAATGAACAGACTTTCACCCACTCATTATTCTTAATATCATAGTAATCAAAAATTTGCTCAATCTGTTCCAACCAAGATATAACATTCTCAGAACCAGAAAAAGATGGAAAATCCAATCTCAAAGATTTTGGTTGAACTAGTTTTTGATTACTAAAGAAAGAATTCTTTTGAGTCAAGGGATTACCATGGTATGGAGTTTGTTGATCACTTCCCTAAAACTGATCTCTGATTCCTGACCCCAAAAATCCATGATCATTTCTTGTTCCTGAACCAAATATTCCTTGATCATTCCTCACTCCGTTACCATGATATGAGGTTTGTTGACCACTTCCCTAAAATTGATCCCTGATTCCTGACCCCAAAAGTCCATGATCATTTCTTGCTCCTGAACCCAAGATTCTTTGATCATTCCTCACTCCATTATCTGATGATTCAAGAATTATACGATCGTTTCTTGATCCTGAACCCAAAATCCTTTGACCGCTTCTTACTTTAGTGCCTAATTTTTCCTTAGAGTTCTTGAGTTCTTGCAATTGAGAAGATATCTCCTTCAACTGCGCTAAGAATTCTTGATTGATGAGTTTCTGTTGAGTGAAGGATTCATCCACACAAGCCATCTGATTGAAGAGTCCCTGTTGAATGAGAGTCTCCTCCCTGCGATCTCCTTGTC
The DNA here is from genome assembly GCA_022839385.1 of Asparagus kiusianus. Classification (NCBI taxonomy): domain Eukaryota; kingdom Viridiplantae; phylum Streptophyta; class Magnoliopsida; order Asparagales; family Asparagaceae; genus Asparagus; species Asparagus kiusianus. The sequence continues at coordinate 2,407 of BQKN01058991.1, read as the reverse complement.
GATTCACCTCATCTCTTGAAGCTATCTCACGATCGCCCATGGAATCTTCAGCTCCCGCCTCCAACTCCAATTGCTCTGATACCAATTGTGAGGATCGCGCTTCTCTATTGATCCTCCTGGTTGTACTCCTGACCATTACGAGCCTGAATACAAGGTGAAAGAAGAATTGCAAGATAGAATTGAAAGGAAAGAGAGAGATAGAATAAGAGCTGAAATTGAGTTTGAGAAGAGGAAAGCAATACTATTTCATTCATATTGGATTCCCTTTACATTTCCTCTTTTATACAGCAGCTCAACAGCAAAAGAATCAAAATGTGCACAAAACGTGCACAGACTCAACAACAGAACAAAAACAGAATTAACGGTTTGTAACAGATTTGTTACATTTATTACAATTGTCCTTGAGCTTAAAAGATTTGCAAATCAGCCCTTCAAGTCTGGTAAGCTCGAATCCACTCTCAGTGTCCCGTACGCCAGATCCTCCATCGCATTCTGAAGCTCACTTTACAGGTTCTTAGTGTGATCATCTCCCGCACCTGACACTCCACCTTTTATAGGGGCCAAACTGATAATCTCCACCCCCTCAAAACTACCACTGAGAGATTTTCTCTCAACAACCCACTTCCCACGATTTTCTCTACTGAGAATCGTTAATTTGGTCACACAAGACCGAGTCTAAGTTACATCTATCATATATGTTTGTATCATAGAAGTCGGGAACTTTGGACGCTATAATGAACCATGACTCGGGTTCAATCATCCCAAAATTCATGTGAGGTAGGACTCGATTCACCAAATCTAGCGGCCTGATTTAGAATTTAAACCAGTTAATTTTTTTTTAAAAATAACTCTTTTTTAAAAGAATAAACAATAAAAATGTGAGAAATTAAGAAAATAAAATATGCATACCATATTGCAACATGATACTCAAGGTTCTTTTACCATTAATGATATCAACTAGCATATTTCTTAAATTTTACTCTTGCAAAACCACTAATTCTTATGTTTAAGAACCGAACCTAAAGCGTACCACGTATCATAGCACACCGTCTAAGCTTAAACCATCATACCCTCTTCACAATGAGTGGCGTACTGCGCTCCTGTACCCGTCCATGAACCGGAACGAATTGATTCCATGCAACTATGATTTGTATCTCTCAAAAAGATAGCATGCCAAACTTAAGACTGTCTTTACTCCAACTATGGCTTCCTGGTTTTTCTCATGACATTTCAAATAGAAAGAAGAGAAGTGACCCTACTGTTAAATGTGGTGAGAAAAAAAATATAACTTGCAAGGTGTTTATTAATGTTGATCTCAAGATGATAAAATGATATCGTCTTGAGTGCAAATTTGCAGTGTTAAGAAAGCTCACTGTACATGACCATGTCTGACATCAAAGTTGCCTTTCAAAATCTCAGCTATAAATACCCATTATCTCCAGCAACTAGAAGTAAAAATTTCAAGTCTATTGGTTTTAGAATTTTAGAATTTATATTTTATTTGAATATATATTTTATTTGAATATGTATTGAATTTATAATACAAATGTGACTATGAATTGTGTTTTCTGATCTCTGATACTGATATCATACATTAATCCTTATCATATTTTGTGATTAAGTAATCTTATAGTTTCTCAAGTACGTGTGCTGGACTGTAAAAGTTATCCATTTAATATAATTGATTATTTTTATTACAAAGAAAATTAGGTTTCATACAATATAAGTATGTCTAATTTATTTTGCATTTAAGTTTAGAAACTTAGCAAAAGTAGAGAAAACATGCATTTTAGCATAAATACATTCAATTGAAACTTAACAATAATTCTTTGAATGCTGATAGATTTTCAAGCTGCTGGAGCGGTCAGAAGAGAGGACAGAGGTGTGGAGAGTATGGTGATTCAGCTAGAATGAGTTACAAATGGTTCAGTAGTGATGTTTTTTGTTTTTTATCCTTTAGAACTTGATCTGTTCCATTGTGAACTGCTCTGCTTTTGGTTTTTGTTAGATCTTATTATGATCTTTCTCTTGTTGGAGATCCATGATTATGTACAGAGGGGTGTTGTTTTTCATTCTCTGTAGCTTCTGATGTGGACTATAATACTCACCCTTGGTTAGGGGTGTGTATTTTTATGTAACAACCATTTTTGATTAATTTAGCTGGCTGAATTACCTTTGTGGTAGTCCATCCTTTTTCTCAAAAAAAAAACAATAATTCTTTGAATTTAGAACGATGCTGAAATTAAGAAAGACAACAAAATGTGTTATCACAGAAGCGCAAGCGATGCATGAAAATTTGTACACATAAAACGAACCAAAAGATTAATACTAGCCCGTGCTTTGCACGGGTTAAATACTAGTTTCAAATAGAAAGAAGAGAAGTGACCCTACTGTTAAATGTGGTGAG
>BQKN01058980.1:0-13305 GCA_022839385.1 Asparagus kiusianus | reverse complement strand
ATGATGATAAGGATCTGCAATTACTGTTAGTATGAGGATGAAGAAATCAAATAAGAGGAAAATTATAAGTAATTATTTTTTTATTTTTAGCCTATGTTAATTATTCAAATTTTTGTTGTTTTTTTTTTTTGGAAAGGGGAAAAAAATTAGTAGTTTTTTTACATATAAAGAGGTTCATTAAGAACCAACACCTCTTCCTCTCCGAGCGTAGAATATTCTAAAAATGGTTTTAGACGTTGACCATTTATTTTAAAAATGTTACCATTTTTAGGATTTTCTATCTTAACAGCTCCATGTGAAAAAACTTATTTGACAAAAAATGGACCTGTCCATCTTGATCTTAATTTTTCAGGAAAAAGATGCAATTTTGAATTGTACAATAAAACTTTCTGTCCTGGAGAGAAATTTTTTCACAAAATTGATTTGTCATGAAAAATCTTTGTTTTCTCTTTGTAAATTTTTGAGTTTATGTATGCATCATTTCTAACTTCTTCCAACTCATTTATTTGGAGCAATCTGTTCCTACCTGCCGAGTCTGAGTCAAAATTCAGCTGTTTTATTACCCATATTGCTCGATGTTCCAACTCTACTGGTAGGTAACAAGCTTTTCCAAATACCAGTCTGTATGGTGACATCCCCAAATTGGCCTTAAAAGCTGTTCTATACGCCCACAGAGCATCACATAATTTTACAGACCAATCTTTTCTGTTATGATTAACTGTTTTTTCTAAGATTTGTTTGATCTGCCTGTTTATGACCTCTACTTGTCCACTAGTTTGGGGGTGATAAGGAGTTGACAATTTGTGTGTGATTGAATATTTCCTCATCAAAGCCTCTAAAGAACGGTTACAGAAATGTGTACCGTTATCACTGATGATCGCTCGAGGTACTCCAAACCGGACAAAAATGTTCTCTTTCAAAAATTTGACAACGACCTTGTTGTCATTAGTTTTGCAAGCTACCGCCTCAACCCATTTTGACATGTATTCAACGGTTACTAGAATGTAGATATTTCCAAAGGAATTTGGAAATGATCCCATGAAATTGATAACCCACAGATCAAAAAGTTCAACGAATAAGATGGGTTGTAAGGGCATCATATTTCTTCTAGTGACCTTTCCTAAAAGCTGACAGCGGTTACAGGTTTTGCAAAATTCGAATGAATCCTTGAAGAGAGTGGGCCAATACAGCCCAGATTGGAGAACTTTTTTAGCTGTTTTTCTCGGGCCAAAGTAGCCCCCACATGCTTGCTCGTGACAAAAGGATAGAACACTCCTAGTTTCTTCCGTGGGAACACACCTCCTAAAGATCTGATCAGGACAGTATTTGAACAGATATGGATCATCCCAGTAAAAGTATTTTACTTGGGAGAGAAAACGGGATCTATCCTGTTTGGACCAATGAGAAGGGATCTGGTTCATGACTATGTAGTTCACAATATCGGCGAACCATGGAATAGATTGGATTTCTAGGAGTTGTTCATCAGGGAAATGCTCATTGATCGGAACGTTTGATGTTGGTGCGTTCGGTAATCGAGAAAGGTGATCTGCTACGGGGTTCTCTATTCCCCTTCTGTCAAGAATTTGAATGTCAAACTCTTGAAGGAGGAGAATCCATCTAATGTGCCGTGATTTAGCATCCTTTTTGGTCAAAAGATACTTTAGTGCGGCATGATCTATGAAAACTTTGGTTAAGGAACAGATGAGGTAGGACCTGAATTTTTCTAAGGCAAAGACTACAGCTAAAAACTCTTTTTTTGTGACAGAGTAGTTTTGCTGGGCATCATTCAGAGTCCTACTGACGTAGTAGATCACATACGGTTTTTCATCAAACCGTTGTCCTAAAACAGCTCCAATCGCAGAATCAGATGCATCACACATCAGTTCGAAGGGTAAGGTCCAGTCTGGTGCATGAATGATAGGAGCTGTGGTTAGCTCCTTTTTCAGATATTCAAAAGCTTTGAGGCAGTCGGGAGAGAAGACAAATGATGTATCCTTGGCTAAGAGATTGGTCAAGGGTCTAGCAATTTTGCTAAAATCCTTGATGAAACGTCGATAAAAACCAGCATGACTAAGAAATGATCTGACATCTTTGACTGTTTTGGGAGGAGGGAGATTAGAAATGAGATCTACCTTAGCTTTCTCCACTTCAATTCCCCTATTGGAAACTACATGTCCTAAGACAATACCTTGTTTGACCATTGAATGACATTTCTCCCAATTGAGAGTCAGATTTTTCTCCCTACACCGTTCTAGGACCAGTTTACGATGATGCAAACATTGGGAAAATGTGTCACCAAAAATGGAAAAGTCGTCCATGAAAATTTCGAGAAAGCGCTCTACCATGTCGGAAAAAATGCTGATCATGCAACGTTGGAATGTGGCCGGTGCGTTGCATAATCCAAAAGGCATGCGTCGGTAAGCGAATGTTCCATACGGGCAAGTGAAGGTGGTTTTCTCCTGATCTTCGGGAGCGATAGGAATTTGATTGTAACCTGAATATCCATCCAGAAAATAATAGAACTCATGTCCTGCTAAACGCTCTAACATTTGGTCAATGAAAGGAAGAGGGAAGTGATCTTTCCGAGTGGCTAAGTTGAGTTTTCGGTAGTCAATACAAACTCGCCATCCAGTTTGGATTCAAGTGGGAATCAGCTCATTAGCCTCATTTTGGATCACAGTGATCCCAAATTTCTTTGGAACAACTTGGACCGGACTCACCCATGAACTATCAGAAATGGGATAAATGATCCCATGATCGAGACATTTCAGAATGTCTTTCCTAACGGCTTCTTTCATCACTGGGTTTAATCTACGTTGAGGATCTCTAGTAGGTTTGGCATCATCTATCAAATGGATTCGGTGTTGAATAATGGTAGGACTAATCCCTTTGATATCAGCCATGGTCCATCCAATGGCTTCCCTATTCTCTCTTAAAACATCTAAGAGAGCTTCCTTTTGACCGGTAGTCAAATCAGAAGAGATGATAACTGGTAAGATTCGTTCTCCCCTAAGTAGGCATACTCTAGATTTCCAGGTAGAGGTTTGAGCTCTAACTTAGGGGGTTCCTCCACAGATGGGCGAAGCTGGACTCGGGGTTCTATCTCTAAAGGTTCTCGTTGCCAGCCAACAGCAAAAACATGATTGACCAGCGGTTCTATCTCTAGTTCGTCATTAGAAAACTCCTCAATCATTAAATCAGATGCATTTGAATCAGACTCACACTCTCCCTCTTGTTGTTCACTAGATATTCCTTGAATAAAATTCACTTCCATGGGTTCATCAGATGGATCACTAGGCTGTCTCCCTAAGTTGAAGATATTGAGGTCAGCAGTCATATTCTCAAAGGATAGTTTCATCTGACCGGTTCTACAATTTATCAACGCATTTGAGGTGGCTAAGAACGGTCTTCCTAGAATGACCGGGATTTGACTGTTGAGATTGGAAACGGGCTGCGTTTCCATGACAATAAAATCAACAGGGAAAATGAACTCTCCAACTTTGATCAGAACATCTTCTACCTCTCCTTTGGGAATTTTTACAGATCTATCAGCTAACTGTAGAGTGCATCTTGTCGGTTTAAGTTCTCCTACACCTAGCTGTTGATAGACCGAATAAGGAAGGAGGTTGACGCTGGCTCCCAAGTCTAGAAGTGCCTTATCAATGTGAGTGTTACCTATGACGCATGGAATTATGGGACAACCAGGGTCCTTGTATTTCAACGGCATGGGTTTTGAAAAAGTTTCACTGAGGTTGGCAGCTAAGAAGACTTTCATGGGGACATTGGTGGTTCTTTTCTTAGTACATAAGTCCTTCAAGAACTTTGCATAAGAAGGAATTTGTTCGATTGCATCTAGGAGAGGGATGTTGATCTTGACCTGTTTAAATGTTTCTAGGATTTTCTCAACCGGCGGGGAGTTTTTCCTAGGTTTGAGTCTATCTGGAAAGGGGGCAACGGGTCTATACCTATCTAGATCAGGCTCAATCTCAAGTTCAGCATTTTGGTCATCGGAAGGAATTGCTTCATCGGAAGGAGTGTTTTGAATGGGAGACGGGGTTTGATCCGGTGGCATTCTAACTTGGTTGTCTATTTGTTTTCCTGATCGTAGTGTATGAACTGCATTCACATGAGTTGGATGGTTTGAACTGGATCCATTGTCTTTAGGGTTTGTAACAGGTTGACTTGGGAATTTTCCTTTTTCTCTTTCACTCATGGCAGTGGCTAGTTGCCCAAGTTGGGTTTCTAACCGGGCTATGGCTTGAGTGTTCGAGTTGAGCACTTGGCCGGTTGTTTGCATGAAGGAATTTAGAGTGGTGGATGACTGGGTCAACATGTTGGTAGTTTGTGTAGAAGCTTTGATCATAGCTTCTAAACCCTTTTCTAAGACATTTAAACGTTTGTCATGATCAAAATTTGTAGGTGTAGGCATATAAAACTGCCTATAGGTCCCTTAACACAGCTCGGCGACGTCAAACCAACCATCGGGCAACGTATCCAAACACGATTGTTAGTCCACAATACCAAAGCCAAGCGATATGCGACGAAGCGGATTAACGAAGCTACGAGGCTGACGAACCGCACGCAAACAATAGAATGAATCCACTCGCGTGCGGAATCATGCTAACAGGTTGAGGAATCAACGAGTCATCCAACCAAAAGCGGACTCGGACGAATCGAGATTAGTTTCGGACTTGAACTCAAGAGTGGATTTACTACCAAATCAGGATCCGGATTTATTGCCAAATCAGGTCAACGAATCAAGTCCGGATAAATCAACTACAGAACTGGAAAACGGACAAAACGGCGGGAAAAACCAACACCAAGAGAGGCTCGGCCGAAACCGAGCCACCTCTTGGTGGCTCGGCCATGGCCGAGCCACCTTGAGGTGGTGCGGTGGCCGAGCCACCTCAGGGTGGCTAGGTGGTTCAGCCACCTGTGCCCGGGCACAGTGAAGAGTGCCTATAAATAGAGAAGGAGGGTCTCATTTTCAAGGGTTGGAAATTTTGGAGAGGCGAAGCTCTGTTGGATTCAAGGCTCAGATCTAAAAAAGATTGAAGCTTTGGGACTTTGAGGACTTGCTCTTCCAGATCCGGTGCTCGGCGATAGTCAACGCCAAATAAGGAAAGAGTTCGAGAGGGACCGGATCTCAGATCTACGCAGGCATACTCCGGATCAAAGCTTGGTCTTTGATCCCGAGAATCGGGTGATTATTTCCTTAGTGAACTAATCCCCCCCGGCTATTATTTCCTTGGCGAAATAATACTCGTCGTACTGCGTAGATCCGACCGGATCTAGATCGTGCGGTGGTCAACGGATAAACCCCGGCGCAGGCGAAGAACCCACGCAAGCGAGTGACCGTAAAACAGGAGCTCGTAATTTGTTCGACAAACAAGGAGAAAAAGTTGTAATTTTTATTTTATTTCTTTTTTGATCTCATTGTAACTGGATCTTATAAAAAGACCGGATCTTTGTAATCGATAAACTATTACTGAGAGTGCAATGGAATCGATGAAGAAAGCAACGATTTTTTTCCGCGAACAATCTGGCGACCACAATGGGAGCCGCTGATCTCGCTGCCGAGATCGGAGCATCGCAGCCACGGATCTCAATCCCGGTCGTGGAGCAAGTCGAGTATGAGTTCAACTAGCAGAAGTTCAAGGAGTACCTGTCGTCCTCGTCCGGATCTACCTCCCCCCGCAAGTCCAAGAAGTTCTCCTCCAAGAGGAAAGTCCGTTGGTATGAAGAAATGGAGAATACCAACGCAGAACTCACCCCAGCTGATGCCGAAGTTGTATCGGGTGAAGTTCCACCGGCCTCCAAGCAGGTCAAATCCGCCATTGAAGGCGTGGTGACTCTCACTAAGAGAGCCCGCCAAAGGCAACGTCAACGCCTTGCGAAACAATTTGCAAAGGTAATGGAGTCTGTTGACGGGATCCGCTACAATGCGGATCTGAAGAACAAGAGAGGAAAACAGCCTCAACAATCAATGAATCGTAGCTCCTCCAAGCCGCCGACGAACGAATGGGTCCGTGTCAAACGGAATCGTTTAACGCTTAAGGAGCGCATTCGGAAGCGCCGCGCACCGTCAGCGCAGGCATGGGCTCAAGTCCAAGAAGCCCGTAGAAAACTGCAGAGGGAAGTGGCCAAAAAGCCGCCACCAACCCGCAAAGTTTGGAGGCCGAAGTCTGAAGCGGAGATTCAGGCTAAGGAGCAACAACTGCAGCCTTCAAAGGTTCAACCTCCGGCGAACCAACCCAAATCACCGATGATTTCCACAACTGCTCCGGGAGATCCCTCAGGACCATCCCAAAGAAGGAAGTCAGTCTTGGAGCGCCTCGGTCCACTTCCCGGGGAGCGAAGCAAAGCTCCAGTCCAAGAACGTTTGGGCCCACTAAAGAAGCCCCGAACGAATCAACATGTTAGGAGTCGCCGCCACCCTCAACATGACAAGGAGTTCATGGCACCCAAGCGTACCACTTTGCGCATTGAAGTCCAGGAACCCACTGAGAATTCACGCCCACAAAGGCGGGTTTCGAGACGTGTGACTCTTGAGAGCCCGAAAAAGGCAGTTCGACCTCAGAAGGAAACATTATCGTCTGATGATGGTAATGTTATGCCTGAGAAGTCGTGCCAACACGCAATAGGTTGCTCTGACCTTTCAGTCAATGAGTTGTACTATTGTGTTGGGGGTACGAGTAAAACAAGGAAAAGGAGTCCTCGAGAATTGACAACTCAATGTCTTTGTTCCAAACTCATTCGGGCAGTATTGTCTGAGTGCAACTGCGCCAAGACAGTCCCCGAGAGGATTTTAGTTTTCGAAAGACTCACTGCTGAAACGCCAAAACCAAGGCATAGGCGTTTCCGACGAAGAAGAATGGTGGTCGAAGATGGAGAATTTCCGAGGGTCACCACCAATATGACCAGCAAAGGAACATCGGCTCAGGACAATCCCGAGGCGATTCCAGAGGTGCCCCGACGTGTAACTCGTCTGCAGTCTGGAGCTATCATTCGTGCAACATATGGTAGGGTTCGGACAAGATTACCTTCGGGAGATGAAGAATCAGATGCCGGCTCGGCAGTTGCATCTGACAATACCGTATCCAGCGAAGGACAACCCCACGAGTCATTCATGATAAGCGCGCAACAAGTGGCCAAGATGCTCGAAGAAGCCATGGCCAAACAACAGGAGAGCTTCAGGTTCGAAATGCAGATGGCCATGCAGAATATGAGAGAAATGCATGAGCAACAAATCCAGGCACTGACGAACCAGCAAGGCGAACCAAGCCGCCGTAACCAGGTCGTTCAGGAAGAGGAGCACACGGATACGGATGAAGCTCACGACGCCAATAATCCTCCCGTCAATGCAGGGGGTGGTAATGAGGATATTAGTCATAATTCCACACTTCCACCTCAGAATCGTGCTAACAAAAACACAGGTGAAAGTTTGAAGATCAAAAACCTCGAGAACAAGATCAATACGTTGATTTTTGCTCAAGAGGTGAAGAAAACGGGCATTCCTTGTCTATACCCAAGAGAATGGGAATCAATCCCATATGCAGCGAAGTTCAACTTAATTAACTTCACGCCGTTTGATGGGAAGGGTTCACTCACCCAGCATTTGATTTACTTCAAATCACATCTGGGGGTTATCTCTGGCAATGAGCCTCTAATGGTACGGTCCTTCGTTGGCACTCTTCGCAGAGCCGCCTTCGATTGGTATCGCCACCTCAAGCCAGGTAGCATGAATAGCTGGGACGAAATGGAGACTAAGTTCCTCGCTAATTTCTTTGACGACGACACCGAGATATCTATCGGGTCGTTGCTGGACGAGAAACAGAAAGACGGGGAGTTAGTCGACACCTTCGTCAAAAGGTTCCGGAACAAGGCGATGAATTGCCGGGACCCGATCACTGAGGAGTTCATTCTCCAGACCTGCCACAACAATCTTTCGTTAGACGTGTTGGAAGCAATGGGGACAGCTCCATCCAAAACATGGAAGGATCTGAAGGTCCGAGGGGAGCAAGCTGAGCGATTCCTCAGAAGAAAGAAGGCGGAGAGAGGCCAACCGGCGACAAATCCCTCGAAACAGAACTTCGTCCCAAAAGGGAAGGGTAAGGCACATGCTAATACAGTTGACGCTAATCAAACTTTCCAACTGCAACCTCAGCAACAGCCGCAGCAGCGAGCGTCACAACAATCGCAGCCGCATTGGCAACAACGGCCTCAGAAGCAGAAATCTTCGGAGCCGAGGTTTCCTAAAGTGTACTCCTTCAAAGATGACGAGGTGCCCGGCATCTTCAAGTATTTATTGGAGAATAACAAAATCCAGCTGCCGGCGATCGTGGATCAAGAGGGGGCTAGCAAAGTGACGGATCCGAAGTACTGCGCGTACCATAGAGCGGTCCACCACCCTACGAAGTCATGCTTCCACCTCAAGGATAAGATCCAGGCATTAATTGACGTAGGGGTCATAACCCAGAAGCCTGCCAAGAATGTAGGAGCAAACGCAGTGTCAATCAGCTTCGGATCGGTGCCCACAACATGGTTCGAGCCAAAATACGTCACCAAAGTGGGAATGAAGACGGTGAATGGCGATCCATATGGACAGCGCCAAAAGGGACTTGTACCACACACAGCCCCCAAACGGCGAAATCCTCTGGGTTCATCCGGATCTTATTGAAGATGATCAGTGGGCGACTTCCTCGACCAAGAAGGGTAAAAGCAAGTCCTACAATGCTACTTCTGCAATCTTCGAAGTGGATGGTGAGGAAGCTCCTACCTTCCCGCTCTCCGAAGAAGAACAAGAAGTCTTTGCCACCAGAAGCGGAAACCAGTACCACTTCAACTATCCGTCGCCTAGTGATCAGTTAGCTGAGCAGGGGGTGACTAAACGGGGACCAACCAAAACTCTCACGGAGCTGGGGGTGATTGCAGTTCCTAAACCGATTGAAAATGCTCGACGACAGCCGGTGGATAAGCAGAAAGAAAAGAAACCCCAGGAGGCGTAGAATCCGAAGCAGTCTCGTTTCAATCGTCCGATTGGAAGAGATAAACCGGAGAGCTCGAACACTCCGCGCATCTTCGATATTATGGCTCAATTAGCCAATATTCTAGCGCGGATAACATTGTATGAGTTGCTGCGGTTATCTAAGGAGACCAGGGAAGCCTTACAAGAGGCCTTGGCAGATTCGGAAGCATTCCTTACTCGGGTCAAGCCGGTGCCGGAAGAGCCAAAATTAGTTCAACAATGCAATATAGCGGCTAAGAACCTTCCCTGCATTACCTTCACCAAAGAGGATATGCAGACGAAGAATTCGAACCATGATCGGCCCCTATACTTCATCGGGTACATTGGCTCCAGCGAAGTCAACCGAATCCAAGTGGATCCGGGTTCCGCTGTGAGTATTATGCCGCTTCGCTTGATGCATAGCCTCGGCATTCCAGTCAGCAAATTGGCATCTACAGGCACTGTCATTTACGGATTCAATACCAGCGGGTCAATGCCTTTGGGAAAGATCCGGATAAAATGTCAAATGGGTGATCTGAAGACGGAGGTCACGTGTTACGTGATTGATGCTGAGACATCATATAACTTACTACTGGGTCGGCCTTGAATCCATAGTAATGTTATAATTCCTTCCACTCTCCATCAGTGTTTGAAATATGTGAACACAGATGGTAGAGTCAGGACGGTGGTCGCGGATAAGCAACCATTTAAAGGGTTTGAGAATTATTTCACTGATTCTCTCCTTTATGGTAACGAATCCGATACTGAACCATCGGTCCAGGGTATGGACAGCGGAGAAGAAGCTGATTCCGAAGCCGGATTTGATTACAATGGTGGTTTTGTTTTTAATAACATTGTACCCTTTGTAATCAATCTTGACGATGAACAATCGTCAGATAGAAGTTGTAACTGGCAACTTGCCAATAATAAAATAAATGATGATTTAGAGTACTCACTATCTCTCGATGATGTGATGAAAGGATTATATGATAATCCCGATTTATATATGCCGCTTCGATCGTCCTACATAACAAAGGAACGCCTCCAGCATTCTTTCGGGACGACCCTGGTTATCCCTGCCAAAACAGGAGGAGAAAAAGAAGTGATTTACGGTAAAGGACGGAGTGTTTCAATACCAGATCATTTCTTAAGGGAAGATGAAACTGATGACAAACATGGTCTACATTTGTCTAAATATAGTCCGGAAGCGCGCAAGCTCATGGAAAAACAGTGATATGATTTCACGCTCGGAGAAGGTTTATACTTCGATCGAGGTCCCCGTACTCCAGCTAAAGCGGCATATGTACCAAAAGGGAAATCAGATGATTATTATAAATTCAGACGAGGTTTAGGCTATGCTTCCTCATCTGATGACGAATGTTGCTGGCAAATCATCGATCAAATTGCTAACAAAGGTAAAAATAGGTACTCATCGGATTCCTCGGAATGAGATTCCGATACAAGTCTGGGGGAAGTATTCAAAGCCCTAATGGTGAATGATGAGGCATAATTATGTACCAAAATTACAAGTGCACAATTTATCAAGTTATAGTATAAAAAATATTGATCCCACGAGGAAGGTGATTTTAGGAGATTATTAGAAATGGTTCTTATATTTGTGCATGACAATTAGGAATAAAGAATAAGTATGATTGTGATGAGTGATTGTTGTGAATATGTGCAAAAGATAATAAATTGAATTTTAGAGGAGAGAATGAAGAATTAAAGAATAAATGAAATCAAGGCAAGAAATATGAAAGAATAAAATCAAGAAATAAAACCAAGAATGAAAAGAAAATTTAAGAAAGTTAAGATGGAGGATTCATAAGAGGTAAGAAATCTAGAATATAATCCACTAACCAATTTCAATTACAAAATATAAACTATTCTCTTTTTATCATATTTTAACTTAGATTTATTAAGCATAGATTATCAAACCATTTAAGGAAAGTATAACCTATCAAATTATCATCTTAGTCAAAATTACTATTCATGATAAGAACAACAACATGATAATAATCCTAGAATTCATAAGCATAACCTATCAAACCATTTAAGGAAAGCATAGATTATCAAATTCTTCTTCTACCGACTAGTTCTCTAGTTGATTATCCTAAACATGAACATTTTAAGTGCAAGAGAATAATTCATAAAATATAAAGGAAATTAGACTAGTTTCATATCATTCTAAACTTCCTACAAGGATTAAATTCACATCTTAAGAAATAAAACAAGAAAAAGAAGACTAATTACAAAATTAAAAAGAAAAGAAAAATCTAAACTATGAACAAGAAATAAATCTAATTACAAAGAAAATAAAAAATCTAAACTACAAAATAAATTGCAAAAATTAATTACAAGAAAATAAATCTACTCTACAAATTAAAGTGCAAAAAGAAATAAAAAGACAAGAAAGTAAATCTACACTACAAGCATGAATTTAAATCTAACTAATAAGCAATAATAAAGAAATTACTAAAAAGAAATAAAAGAGAAAAGAAATGCAAACATTCAAATTGCTCTTCATCTCCATCCTCATCATTCAACAAAGAGGAGAAAGAACAAATTTAAAGAGGAGAAAAATTATTTTTATTAATTGCAACTAAAGTTACAATTTTTGGAAGGCCTTCTCAGTTAAGAGTAGCCCTCCTCTCCAAAAGGAGTTTACAAAATTTTCACACACTTAACCCCTCACTCTCTACCCCTATTTATAGTAATCTTTAATGAATATGAGCCCTTGGATTTGTCTTGAGCCCCAAGTAACAATCTCCACCTTTGAATTTGTGAGTGAAGAGTTTGCTTTTTGTTCTTCTCTAGCCCATATGATTTGAATTTATATTTAATTTCTGCAGCCCATCAATTGATCAAGTTTGGCCCATCAAAATTGATTTTCGGCCCACAATTCATTCAGCCCATGCAGTCCAAGTCTTTGAGCACCTCAAGGTCCGGCCTTTGATTTCATTTGGTTTTCAAACCAAAGTTTGCAGCAATTTCATTCCACAATTCAGTCCATAGGTCCATGCAGCAATCAATTGCATTTAGATTTTCGGCCTATTATGATTTTCCAAATCAAATTGCAAGCAAGCCGGCCCATGGAGAAAACAGCAGCTTCATTGTCCATGTCCAATTTCAATTCAATTCTTTTGATTTTCACAACAAAGCTAAGTCCGGCCCATCTTGTTTTTCTTGTAAAAATCAAAGCAAATCCGGCCCATCTTTGATTTTCAAAATCATCTCTGGCCCACGGTCTTGCAACAGGTTTGGTTATGTGGTCTTTGCATTCAAGTCCATCTCATTCCACAATTTGCATCCAAGCTCATTTGAGAATAAAGAGGATTTTGCTTCTTTTGGACATTTTGGCTTTTGGCTTCAATTGATCATTTTCTTCACTTGCTTGATGCGCTTCATGCTACAAAATAGAGAAGAGAGATTTTGAGGGGTTTTTTTTTATTTAATAATATTTATTTATATTTTCATTCAATTGTGTGAAAACTAATCTAACAATAATTATTAATGGTATATTTATTCATGTAAAATAGATAATGAGGATATAAAATTATAATAAAAATATGATTATCAGTGAACATGGCTACAGCTGATCCATCCACAATGGAGGACGACGATCAAATGCCAATATGGGAAGACCCGTGTGTTCATCACCTGAACATGCAGTATGGTGATAGGTTTGAACAGAGGGAACCCCCCACTGAAGATAAAGTAGTCCAAATTAACATGGGCGATGAAGCCAACCCAAAGCCTATATTCATCAGCGATGGTCATCCCCCAAATGAGAAGGAGGAATTAATTGCTCTCATCAGGGAATATATCGACGTCTTCACCTGGAACTATGAAGACATGCCAGGGCTCGATCCCAATGTGGCAGTGCATCGCCTTGATATCAAGTCGGATGCCAAACCTGTCAAGCAACAGCAAAGACGGTTTCGCCCGCAGATTATGGAAGCCATTGAGGCAAAGGTTAAGAAATTGATCGACTCAGGATTCATCCGAGAGGAGCAACATCCAGACTGGCTAGCCAATATTGTTCCAGCCATGAAGAAGAATGGTAAAATCAGGATTTGCATCGATTTCAAAAACCTGAATGCGGCATGTCCAAAAGACGACTTTCCTCTCCCAATCACGGATGTCATTATCGACAATACATGCGGATTTGAGAGAATGTCTTTTATGGATGGCTTTTCGGGATATAACCAAATCAAGGTGCACCCAGATGACGAGAAGCATACAGCGTTCATGTAAGACCCCGTTGATTTTGACAACTTATAAGTGTGAATTTGAGT
>BQKN01058974.1:0-15626 GCA_022839385.1 Asparagus kiusianus | reverse complement strand
ACTTACTCTCGACGGCTATGCACTAAGATTTATGGCATATGATAGTCCCAGACTCCCAATGAACTCAAGGATCATCATTGCTACTATTTTTCTTAGAGGAACCATGGTGGAAACACTCCATAATTGCCGGGCAAGAACATTACCGCCATAAACAACCTCCTGAAAAGTACTTGCTTCGGAGGTTACAACTACAAATTAATTTGTAGAAGTAAACCAAAATGTATTGTCCTTGTGAAGCTACTTGGGTTCCAGGCAAGGAGAATCCAGGTTTGAGACCTGGCTAAGTAAGGCCTTCATTCCAGGATAAAAATATGAGGATTGCAAAAACATAATATATGAGACTTACTTTGTCAAATCATATGGGAGCCTTTTCACATAAATTGTGCTCCAGACACTAACATTTTTATTCGAAAGGCAATGGTGATGACAGGAAAGAGAAAAAAATTAGTTCGGAGAAATAAACCTACAATTCCTTAACTCTATTAGTATTCTCCTCAATTGTGAAAGGACACTGTTTCATATTCAAAAAGCTAATCCATGACATTTGCCCTTAGGGTACCAACATTGGTTATAGGTTACTATTATCATATATGATAGTATTAATACCATGATGCTATGTCACTCATAGAAAACTTTTGGTTGCTAATATGCACACAGGTGAATGTCACTGTTTCAATGATGTTAACATTTTCAGTATTTTAATCTCCTAACGCTGATAATGCAATCAGGATACTGCAATTTCCTTTAGAGTGTCACTGCTTCTATGATAAAACCTTGCAGTGGAAATGCTTTATTTATCCTGCTTTATACTGAAGCCTCTTGCAATTATCACTAGCATGATGTTCCACGTTTTTTAGTCGAAAGAAGGTGACTGTGCCTCTTTTGAACACCAGCCTAATCACTCAGATATGTGGTGTCCCCCCGCATCACAAACCAATCCATTACTGAAGAAAATCCCTTGAAGCGTCCCCAACACAGATCGCAGAAATCTAACTCAACCTATTAGGAGAGTAATGACTTAGTCATCTCAACTACCATTGCTTTGAGTGTGTTTTTTCAGCTTCACTAATATTGTTTTAGACTCAATATTTTATATCAAGAAGTTCTGTTGAGCCTAGAAGCATCAATTTGAAAAGGTCGGTCAAAAAGCAGAAGGGCTTTTGGTTCCAAAGTTACAGAGAGGGGGATAACGTGCCTGAAAGTTTCAGGGATAAAAAAGGAAAGAAAAAGAAAATAAACAAGATGTAGAAGCACATATTTCCAAATATATCTGGAACAAAGCACGACATATATCGTGCAGAATGGTGCCACGACTTTTTTTTTAACCAGAGACTTGAGCATGTACTTGTCCAAGCACATCACGAGACTTAGGTAACTGGTATGGAAACAAACAACATAATGCAAAGGATATGTTATGTGCATTTTTGGTTGATTTACACACAAAAAACACGTATATCATACTCATCAATTATTATTTACCAAGTAAAAAGGATAAAACCACGACACTCATAAGCAATGAGGTACTTAGGCCTAAACACTTCCAGCCGATGTGGCCTCTAAAAAAACATGAGAAGTGAGTGATGCGAAACAATGTGATGCAAGTACAAAGATCAACGACAGTAATGTCTCGCCAAATCAGCGACCGATCTAGGTAGGAAGTTCAAGAAGAAAATGAAGCTTTCGATGGTTTTTAAGCAAAAAAATTACAAGTGTACTAAGTTCAGATCTTTGTAAATTATTCAGATAATCAATGTAATAATTTGTTCTCTTAATACAGTTCGGCTTGTAATATTAGATCAGCAAATATACTTGGCAACAAAATCGCTCACTCACTAATCAAACGGAATACAACACAATCGCAATTGATATTAAAATTAATAATAGCATGCACGCAATAGCGATTCCGAAAATACTAGATCGATAGAAAAATAAACCTTCGTCGGATTGAACTAGTTCAACAGGAGGGACCTCTGGAGGCTGTGTAACGACGCCGAACCTGAGGGGAGGGAGCTCGCCTCCGAGAGCTACGTAACTGAGGTGAAGTGGCGTGCTCGGGTGGAAACGTCTGTGCCACGAGCTAATACCTAAACGACTCTCCACACTGTCTATAATCTGATGAGTCACACGCTCGATATATCCGGCTAGAGTCTCGAACGGCTGGTAGTCGAACCACTGAGAAAGCTGTAAATCAACTATGTCGGTCTTTGGATCAATCACGAATTGGGTGTCTTCTGCTTCAGGATCGGTCATGCACTAATGGACTGTGGAGTCGAGATTCAGATCAATGAGATTGGGTCTGGGTCGGGGCCTGGTCCAACTAAACCTGGTTCGAGTCTGAACAAACTCCAATCATATCCAAATATAAATGGGCCGGATCTGTTCAAAAGAACCAAATCCGAAGATCTGTTCGGTGCGACTTCGGTCTAAGGAGAGGCGTTCGATAGCGGCTCGAGGGTGAGGAACGGCGGCGATCTTTGTCGGGTAGGGCGGCGACGATTGTTCGGATGCAGTGACTGGCGGACGCTGGTGTCGAGAGGATGCGACGTCAAACTGATGATGAGGAGAATCACGATCGACGGCGGGGTGAGGCGAACAGGCGATGATTTGTCAGGGCTCGAGGTTTGGACTGGAGGAGGAGGATGCAGCGGCGGCTGGCAGCTTACTCGAAGGTGAAGAGAGTGGAGGAGACGCGGCGGTTGTTGAAGGTGGAGGCCGTCAGGGATCTCGACTGCGGTCCTCTGTGTGACTGAGGACGACGGCGGGGTTGGGCGGCGGTGTGACTGAAGGCGAGGTTGCGGACAGAGGTGGAGGAGAAAAGGGAAGACGACAGCTAGGGTTTCACACCTATAGGTCGTGCAGTTTCACCCCAAGGATTCAGGTAACGCAATATTTTCTTAATTCAAATCTTCATTAAAATATTCTGATTACAATTGTGCTTAAATAGAGAAAAGAAAATCTCACAAAAATACTCACACAATCAAATCTAATATCAAAACTAATTAACAAACAAATCTTATCTCACAATTCAAATCTCAAACCAACTACTAAACTGAAAAATAACAAAGAAATCTAAAATATCAAAACCATATCGCAGGGATCCGATGCACGGCTGAAATACAGCGTCTCCTATGCTGATAAACACGGCGAAAATCCCGTGCACGTGCCTGGATGTCCTCATCATTCTTCCCAGGTAGGAGAGAACTCGACTCTGTCGAGTGTAAATTAGGATGGCTGTCATACTGCTCAAGAAGATCTGGATCCAGCCTCTGTAAATCACCTCGATTGAGCCAAGTATCATCAAACTCACGTCTACCTTTCCAACGAACCAAGTACCTGCGGATACCACCATTGCTAGTAGAAATAATGTTATCATCAATAATAGCATTAATGTTATGTCTTGTATATGTAGGTGATATCTGGGGGAGTGGAGGTAAAGGGGAGCTCTCAAAAAAATATTCAGGGGTAGACTCATCAACTAGTGGATTGTCAGGGTTAAAATGTGGACCTTTGTATTCTACTAAATCCTCAATATTAAAAGTTGAACCAATATTAAAACCTTCAGGAAGGTCGAGAACATAAGCATTATCGTTAATTTTCTTATGAATTTTAAAAGGCCATGCACTTCGTGCATGCAACTTTTTAACAGTTCCCGGAGGAAACCGTTCCGGACGTATCCAGACCATCACATAATCGTCAACACTAAATTCTTTAAACCTCCTTAGATTTGCTCGCATTTTATAGTTAGTATTGTTGTCATTAATCTTTATACTGATTTCTTTATGCAAGTCATGAATGCGAGATGCAAATGCAGATGCTGACTCAGATACTCTATGATATGCAGACACGGGGACAAGATCTATAAGCTGTCTAGATTTGTAACCATACACGACTTCAGCTGGACTGACGCCTGTAGACCTATTAACAGAATTATTATAAGCAAATTCAGCAGTAGGCAGATGTTGATCATAATTCCTAATATTTTGGCCAACTAGCTATCTCAATAGGTTATCTAAGCTCTTGTTGACTATTTCAGTCTGACCATCGGTTTGGGGATGAAACGCCGTTGAGAATTGAAGCTTAGTTCCCATTTTGTGCCGAAGGGTTTTCCAAAAATAACTAGTAAATTTAACATCCATGTCGGATATAATTGTTTTCGAAAACTCGTGTAGTTTAACAACTTCTTTAAAGTATAGCTTGGCCACATGAGAAGCATCACAAGTTTTGAAGCATGGTATGAAGTGGGCCATTTTGGAGAATCGATCTACAATAACAAGGACAGAATCGTGTTTTCTAATTGTCTTCGGGAGTCCTAACACGAAGTCCATACTGACATCTTGCCAGGGACAATTTGGGATAAGGAGAGGGGTGTACAAGCTAGTATTCTGTTTACGTTGTTTAGCTAGTTAGCAGGTGTGACATCGACTCGCTAGCCTAACAACGTCACGTTTAATACTTGGCCAATAGAAACGATATTCAACTGCTTCGACAGTCTTGTTATTCCCAAAATATCCTGCAAGGCCTCCAGCGTGTAATTCCCAAATTAAGAAATCTCTCAAAGAGGTGTTGGGAATGCACAACTTGCTAAAATAAAAAAGATATTCATCCTTCAGGAGAAAGCCATCAATTTCACGGGTCACTCCATCATTCAACAAAGTATAAACTTCGCTAAAATCAGAGCACGATTCATACTGCTCTTTGACTTTCTCAAAGCCAACTACTTCCGCACTCATGATTGAGAGAAGGTGTATGCGGCGACTGAGTGCGTCGGCAGTCTTGTTCTCTACTCCCACTTTATGTTTAATCGTGTAGGTATAGTCCTGGAAGAACTCAACCCAACGATCATGTCTAACATTCAGCTTCTTTTGGGAGTGAATATATCGAAGGGCCTCGTCATCAGAATATATAATGAATTATTTCGTTAACAGGTAATGGCGCCAGTGATGAAGAGATTGTATAACCGCATAGAATTCTTTATCATAGGTGAAATAGCGTTGCCTTGTATCATTTAACTTTTCACTAAAGTAAGCAATAGGATATCCTTCTTGAGATAGGACTCCACCTATACCAATACCAGAGGCATCGCATGTAATTTCGAAGACATTAAAAAAATCGGGCAAGCGCATCACAGGTGCCTGCGATATTCTTTGCTTGATCTCTACAAATACCTTGGTAGCAGCTTTTGACCACTCGAACTCACCTTCCTTCAAGCAATCAATAATAGGGGTCATGATGGTGCTGAAGCCCTTGATAAACCGACGATAAAAAGTAGCGAGTCCGTGAAAGCTTCAAACATCCCTAATGTTCTTGGGTTCAGGCCATTCTTCGATAGCTCTCAGGCCATTCTTTGATAGCTCTAACTTTCTCAGGATCAGCGGATACTCCTTCAGAAGAGATCACAAATCCTAGAAAAATAACTTGTTGTGTAAAAAAAGTGCATTTCTTAGGATTGACATAGAGTTGCTCTCTTCTTAGCACAACACAAACTTGACGCAGATGATTCACATGTTGCTCACGAGAGTTGTTGTAAACAATGATATCATCAAAGTACACCACCAAGAATTTTCCCGTGAAAGGACGGAGTACTTGAGTTATCACTCTCATAAAAGTGTTCGGGGCATTAGTCAAGCCGAAGGGCATGACCATCCACTCGTACAATCTATCTTTCGTCTTGAAAGCGGTCTTCCATTCATCACCGAGACGGATGCGAATCTGATGGTAACCACTCTTAAGATCAATCTTAGAAAAGATAGTGGCTCTAGACATAAAGTCAAGCATATCATCCAACTGGGGAATGGGAAAATGGTACTTCACCGTGATATTGTTAATTACGTGGTCATCCACACACATACGCTATGTTCCATCTTTATTGGGTGTCAATAAGATGGAGAGCGCACAATGACTCATGCTTTAATAAAACAGGGAGCGCACAAGGACTCATGCTTTCTTTCACAAAGCCTTTCTTCAATAACTCATCAACTTGCCTCTTCAACTCAGCATGCTCATTGGGGTTCATACGATAGTGAGGTAAATTCGGAAGGGTTGCTTTCGGGACTAAATCAATTACATGTTGGATATTACGCATCGGGGGTAACTAGTCCGGGAGGTCCTCAGGGAAGACATCAGAGAATTCTTCCAATACGGGAACGACTTCTGGGGGAACTACATCGGCAATATCCTTAGGAGCTTCTCTAGCGGCAAGGGCGAAAATGAGAGCTCTATTGGCCAGTTCACGATCAATCTGTTTGGCTCCAATCAGGTTAACGCCTCGAGAAGACTTGTCTGGCTCGGACTTCTTGTCACTACCTTACGGTTGAACCGGAAGGATCTTGACCTTCTTCCAGTCATGCTCGAACAATAACATGTTGAATCGCCCGAAGATGTGAACGTCATTATCAAATAGTCAGGGTCTCCCAAAAATAACTTGACTCACATCCATCTTCAGAACATCGCACCAAACCTTGTCCTAGTAAATGGAAAATTGAAAGGGAACCAAACATCTCTTGAACATGAAGTACGATGTCATTAATTCATGACACATTGTATGGATTTGGATGGGGTACGGCCTTAAGACCAAGCTTGGCGATCACAGCTGAGGAGACCGTATTAATACAGCTTTCACTGTCCACGATCACTTTGTAATTCTTATCTCTAATCTTTGTGAATGTGTGAAAGATAGAGGTACGTCTCCAACCATCAACAGCTTTGGGTTGGGAGATGACACATCTAACAACAGATATAGTATGGATTACGATTTGTCTAAGACAACCTAGGACAGTATCATCGACATCATCCTCAAAATCATCAGTATCATCGTCAACTTGATGGACAAACTCATCGCTATCAAGGTTCATATTCGTGTTAGCCATCGATGATAGCAACCTTGTGACGGGTCGGACAGTTCACAAAAACATGACCATACCCTTAACATTTATAGCACTTGATATGAGGACCAATTTTGGAGAAATCTCTCTCAGGTTCATTGCCCTTGAGGTCGACTTTAGAATAGGATGTGCTAGGATTAGGTCGACTCGGAGGCTGACTAGAGGTAGTGGTACGGGAAGACTGGGAGGAATAAGTTCTAAAATCCTGACTCCTATGGGATTTGGCTTCATCTAAATCTTAAATTAATGTGTAAGCTCTCTCAAGAGTGTCTACTCCTCTAGCAAAGAGTTCGTCTTAGAGGTCGTTTTTTCAATCCAGCTCTAAACTTTGATAAGACTTTCATTGGTGCCTCTTGCTCAATGGTGTTGCATGGTGTTAGAATTAGTATTTAGGTTATCGGGTTAGGGCCCATTAACCCATTAACCTATTACCTATGTAACCCTATATAAACTCATGTGAATGAATAGAAGAGGCAAGCTCTCTAAATTCTCTATTTCAACATGGTATCAGAGCAACCCTAACCCTACCTTTGTTTCAGCCGCCGCCTCTCCACTGGAAAGCCACAAAAACAAAACAAAAAAAAACAACAAAACTGAACCTATTTGACGAAGCTGCCACCGCGACGGAGCCCAGACGAAGTCCGACGAAGACCGACGAAGCTGTAGCCGCCGCGAAGATCCAGATCTACCGCCGCGAAGATCCAGATCCACCGACGAAGCTGTTGCCGCCGCCACGAAGATCCAGGTCCGAGCAACAAAGTCCGACGAAGCCCAGATCCACCTCGTCGCCGCCTTTTTTTTAACGCTGCTGTTATTTGTAATTTTCTTTTTTTTTTCAGTTTGAGTTTGGGCCATTTGTTGGTCCTGATTGTTGGACTTTGTTTAAGGAGAGGAGTGCTATGTTCTTTTACTTGATGGGGGTGTAAGAACTACAGCTCAAAAAAAAAGGAAAAAAAAAGATATTTATATATATATTTATTAATATATATATATACATATATATTTATAAAAAAAATTAGATGATATACATTAACCTTCGGGTTTTTTTCTAACCTTCGGGTTCTAACCTTCGGGTTTTATACCAGGAGATTGTGTTCCTCCTACTTCTGCACTATCCTGGTCTATAACAATGACAGGATCTGACATCTCTTCCGCTGCTATTACTAGTACCCTACTACTGCTGAAATCTCTGCCCCCAAAGTTGTATTGGGGACTACTGTGAAGTTAAATGGTACTAACTATCTACTTTGGGCACAAGCCTTCCGTATCTTCATTGGTGCTCAGAACAAACTGGCTCATCTTCTGGCCCCACCACCTGCATCTACGGATCCTACTGTCACGCCCCGATCCTAAAAAATGTAATAGTTCGGAGCGTGACTCGGTCGGCAATGCAACCATACGGTCGTATTCACGCCTCTAGATCATCCTGTATACAGATAAAGCCAAAACTATACCAAAGAGCATGTAACTAAGAAAATAAAATGGAATGTATCGATAAAGAAGTCTCAGAAATTTCCATAGTTCTATGACAAGTCCACAAATCTCTAAAGAGAAAGGAAAAAATACACCATAGTCTGGAGAGCCAACTGTGGCTAAAGAAAAATCTGAACCAAAATAACTACCTAAAACAACTGAACGGGAGAACTGATAGAAGGAAACGGTGATCACTACAGCTGAGCCTGCCCCTCAAAATACTCTCTGTCCTACGAAGAAAGAACAGTTCCCGAATCTGGGGCATACAAACCCCAGGGGAGTCAGGAAACTCCCAACAAGCATGTAAAATGAAGGAATAGTACACGTGTAAGTGTAAATGGCATATAAATGAAAAATAAATTATAAATAAACAGTGATAAAAGAGATTTACAAACCATAGAGATCAACCAATGTCTATTATCAAACACCCAAGCAGATTTATTATTATTTTTAAAAGTTATTTGAATTAGAGAAGAATATTTTCATGTATATAAATCGGTTTCCCGTAAACCGTCCCGGGAACACGGCTTCAAGTCAAGTATTGGCCCTTTGGCCCCATGTATATATATATAACTCAGGATATCAGGATGCGCATAGGCCCGTTTATATACATGTTATATTCTCCGTCTAATCCCCCTTTATAAACCCCATGTTGTTTGTTTCATCTAAGTAACTGTGCATGAAATGTTGTGCACTAATCACAGGGATTCCGTGGAACGGCTTCCGTAAAACTATGAAAGATAATCGTGGGCCAAAACATGTCTAATCAAGAGGGGTGCATCGTCTAGTCAATGCTATAGTAATAATAGTAATAATCAAGGAAAACTCCTCACATCGGGATATCGATGTCGAGGGTATAGCCATGCTATGATAACACGTTTAAAAAATCATAGTTCTTGACGGAAGTCGTCTTCATGCACAGTCAACCCTATCAAAAATCACTAGGTGAATTAAACATAGTATCCAACAATAGTTTTCCGTAAAGTCATGCAGGTTAACATATAATAAATTTTTTTATTAGTAACCGCTGACTGCTTATGATGCTAACAGACTCATTTAGTTAATATATAATGAGATATTAATAAAAGTTTGAACTTAAATGTGTATGACATAGATGAATTTATATTAAAAAAATGGATGACATGTACACAAACAATGTACAACGATAGAACTAATAACATAATGAGAAATGCATGACCGTGAAAAAAAATAAAATCTAGTAAAGGCTTAAGAAACAATGGTGGGAACAAACCGGTTATAAAGTTTGTTTTATTTACAACTCATGCCATCAATTTATTTACAGCTCATGCCATCAACTAATTACAACGGATGCCATTCAAATTAAATCATGTATACACATATTAAAATTCATAGAAAAATATATATAATCAAGTGAAAAAAAAATTGTTTGCATGAAAAAAAAAATATAATCTAAAAATAATAATATTTGAGGAAAAGAAATGCTTGCCGATTTGTCGAAGAAAAGACTATGAACTCCACAAAGAAAATCCAAATCTCGTCTCCTTCCCTTCTCTTGTTCTCTGTTGTTTTTTTTTTCTTTTTCGTTTTTTTTTATGCAGATCTTTTTTTTTTTGTAGGAAAGAAGATGTGAGGATATATATATAAGGGAAAGTTACATTTTGAAAATCCCTAAAATTAAGGAAATTTTAAATTTGGTAAACTGTGTAAAAACAAACAAGGAAACAAAAAAAGGTCCCACGTTTTTTTTCTTTGATTTGGGTGCTAAAATCACGGAAATTTTGAATTTTAAAAAAATTCCAAAAATAAAAAGAATCATCTTGAATCTCTTAAACGAAAAAAAAACATGGGTGAAGTGGGCTTTCTAGGTGGGCCTTTGAGAACCCTCATTTTTTTTTGTTTAAACATGATGTGGGCCTATTCATAAAACTTGCTACAAAATAAAATAATTATGGACCTCCTATAAAGCCTTGTATAAAAAATATTGATTATTACACCTACGTATCCCGCATGGATCTCTGCTGACTGTTGTGTGATGACTTGGCTTCTTAACAGCATGGAAGCCCAGATCAGTAGCAGTGTCATGTCTTCGAACACTACTAAGGAGATGTGGGATAATTTAAAAATTATGTACGGGAATGAGAAAAATGCATCCCGTGTGTTTGAGTTGTATGAACGTCTTTTCTCTCTTCAACAGGGTGATCGCTCTGTACCCGAATACTTTGGGGAACTGAAGGGTCTGATTAATGAATTGGAAATGCATCAGCCCGCCGTTATGGATGCCGCAACACTGTTGGGATATCATAGGGACCTTGCTGTCTCCAAGTTCTTGTCTGGTCTAAACCCACTTTGCAGTCTCAGATACGGGGTCAAATACTCGGGAGAGATACTATCCCGTCATTGACTGCTACATTCTTCAGAGTTATTCAAGTAACTACTGGATTGACTACTGCATCTCCCTCACCGTCTACTCCACCACTTGATCAATCTGCTATGTTTTCTGGACGTGGCAGAAGTCGTGGTCGTGGTCGAGGACGTGGCCGCAACACAGGGGGAGGACGAGGCACTTTTAGGAGACAGGTTGACTCAGATAAGACTCTGCGTCAGTGCAGACATTGTGGAAGGACTAATCACACCTCTGAGAAGTGTTGGGAGAAATTTGGTCGCCCTACTTGGGCCCAGACTGCTGATGTTACACCTCTTTCTGTTGATTCTCCGACAACTACTTCTGCCCCCACTACTGTTCAGATTTCGCAAGCCGAGTATACCCGGTTGCGTCAACTTGAATCCTCTCAGAATATCCACTCTGCTACTCATGCATCCTCTTCAGGTATGGATGCCTACATTGCCTCTCCTCACAGACCATGGGTATTAGATTCTGGTGCCTCTTCTCATATGATAGGTATAAAGGATCACTTTGTTTCTTTAAAACTTTCTGATCGATTTCCATCGGTTCGCATTGCTGATGGTACATACTCCCCCGTTCTTGGTGATGGAGTGGTCAATGCTACTTCATCACTGACCCTTACTGATGTCTTATATCTTCCCAAGTTCCCTGTCAGTTTATTATCTATTAGTCAATTCACCAAACACAACTGTAAAGTAACATTCTTTCCCTCTTATTGTGTTTTTCAGGACCTGACAACTGGGATGCAGATTGGTTCGGGGCATGAGAGAGGAGACATGTACTATTTGGACGATAATATGCCTGCTACTGGTCTTATTGCAGCAAAATCTAATCACCCTTTACTATAGCATCAACGCCTCGGCCATCCCTCGTTACCCAAGTTTCGATCTGTCATTTCTATCCAATCGTCTGTTTCGTCTTTAGGTTGTGACTCTTGTGAGCTAGGTAAGCACCACCGTGCTGCCTATCCGAGTCGTATTGATAATCACAGTAGTTCTGCGTTTGAGTTAGTCCATTCTGATGTTTGGGGTCCTTGTCGTCTTCCTTCTATTAAGGGTTATCGATATTTCCTTGTCTTTATTGATGATTTCTCTCGCATGACTTGGCTATATCTACTAAAAGAGAGATCTGAGGTTTCGACTGTTTTTGAAATCTCTTACAACAAAATCAAAAATCAATTCTCCACCTCTATTCGTGCCCTTCGTACCGATAATACCTTAGAATACATGAAAAATGACATCTCTCGCTTTTGTGCAAATATTGGCATTATACATCAAACTTTATGTTTTCACACTTCACAACAAAATGGAGTTGCAGAAAGGAAGCGTAGACACATTTTAGATGTTGCTCGGACCATGATGATACATATGAATGTTCTAAAGTATTTGTGATCTGATGCTGTTCTCAGTGCATGTTTCCTGATCAATAGGATGCCCTCTCCTGTTCTTAATGGTAAAATCCCATTCACCTGCCTTTATCCTAACAAAAAACCTTTTCCTGTGGTTCCTCGTATTTTTGGTTGTACTTGCTTTGTTCAGGATTTGTCTCCAGGACTGGATAAACTATCTCCACGCTCTATTAAGTGTGTCTTTGTAGGCTACTCGCGAACTCAAAAAGGTTATCGGTGTTATAATCCATCCTCCAGAAAATATTTTGTGTCTGCAGACGTAACCTTTTTTGAGTCGGTTCCATACTTCTCCTTGACTGGTTCACCTACAACTGTCTGTACATCTGTGCCTCTTCCGTCTCTCGCTCCTACTACTGTTCCATTACCTAATTCGATTTCTTCTGCTGATGGATCTTCTCCGGGACTACAAAATGCCTCCACTATGTCGTCTGCACCACCACCACTACTAACGTATTATCGTCGTTCAAAAGTTCCTGTCCCTCTCTCTGCTCTAGCCGAACAGTCATCTCCCGTTGCAGGTCCGCCTCCTTCTAATCCATCTGATCTCGATATACCAATTGCTCATCGAAAAAGTAAACGGTCTTGTACTAATCATCCTATACCTGATTTTGTTTCGTATGACCGTCTTACTCCCTCTTCTCGTCAGTTTGCTTTGTCCTTGTCCTCTATATCTCTACCCAGGTCATATGAGGAGGCCGTATTAGATCATGCTTGGAAACAGGCCATAGATGAGGAGATGGATGCACTTGTTTCTAGAGGGACTTGGGATCTTGTATCTTCTCCGACTGGCGCTACTGTAGTTGGATGTCGATGGGTTTATACCTTGAAGTATCGCACTGATGGTTCGATTGATCGTTATAAAGCACGTCTTGTTGCTAAGGGGTATACTCAAACCTACGGGGTCGATTATCTTGAGACATTCTCTCCCGTAGCCCGTCTCAACTTCATTCGCCTACTTTTCTCTATGGCTGTTAACCTGGACTGGACAATGTTTCAGCTGGATGTTAAGAATGCTTTTTTATATGGTGACTTATAGGAGGTCTATATGGAGCAACCTCCAGGGTATGTTGCTCAGGGGGAGAATATTGTCTGCAAGCTTAAAAAGGCGATTTATGGTCTAAAACAGAGTCCACGGGCATGGTTTGAGAAATTTAGTACTGCTATATCTGGTGTCGGTTTCAAACGATGTCAGTCTGATCACTTCGTCTTTATCCGACGCACTACAACTGGTCTGGTGATTCTGGCCGTATATGTTGATGACATCCTGCTTACTGGGAGTGACATTGTTACCTTAGCTGAGACTAAGGAGTACCTTTCACGTCACTTTGTGACCAAAGATATGGGAAAACCCAAACATTTTATTAGGATTAAGATTGCATATCAAAAGGACCGTTTGCTTATATCTCAAAGGAAATATGTATTGAACTTATTAGAAGAAATGGGCCTTTTGGGGTGTAAGCCAGCAAGCACTCCCATGGAGGTGAATGTGGATTTATGGTGTGATAATAGTCCTCTCCTAGATGATGCGGGCCGATATAGGAGACTGATTGACAAATTAATCTATCTTACTGTTACTAGACCTGATATTACCTTTGCAGTGAGAGTATTGAGCAGGTTTATGCACAAACCTAGAGAGGTTCACTGGACTGCTGCTTTGAGGATTTTAGCTTATGTCAAAAGTTGTCCTGGAAAAGGATTATTGTATAAGAAGCATGGACATCTACACATCTCTGCCTTTTCTGACGCTGGGTATGTGGGAGATATAGGAGATAGGAAGTCAACTTCTGGATTTTGCACATTTATTGGAGGAAATCTAGTTACTTGGAGGAGCAAGAAATAAGATGTTGTTTCTCGATCTAGTACAGAGGCAGAATACAGGGCTATGGCTCACACTGCATGTGAGATGATATGGTTACAGAAACTATTGACAGAGCTTGGTTTTACTCAGCCTGGTCCTATGTCTATGCATTGTGATACCCAGTCTGCTATCTATATTGCAAAGAATCCAGTATTTCATGAGAGAACTAAGCACATTGAAGTTGATTGTAACTTTGTTAGAGATGCTTGGGAAAAGAAAGTGATCTCTCTTCAGTTCACTCCATCCTCCGAACAGTTGGCTGATATTCTCATTAAAGCTACATCACCTAAGGTGTTTTCTATTCTATGTAACAAGCTGGGCATGGTTGATATATATGCTCCAGCTTGAGGGGGGAGTGTTAGAATTAGTATTTGGGTTATCGGGTTAAGGCCCATTAACCCATTAGTCTATTACCCATATGTAACCCTATATAAACTCATGTGAATGAATGGAAGAGGCAAGCTCTCTAAATTCTCTATTTCAACACATGGAATAAACAATTCGTCGAATTGCGCAACGTATTCTTTTGCAGACTTGGTTCCTTGAGTGAGACGATGTCATTTCTAACAGTCTATGATAAAACGATGGCAGGAGGTACTTCCGTTTCAGTTCATCGGTCATTTCTCACCAAGTTGTAATCGGTAACTCACCTTTAATATGCCTTAGCGTTTCGAGGCTGGACCAATATTGGCAGGCGAGTCCGGTGAGTTTCATAGCTGCGAATTTGACCTTTCGAGGTTCCGTCAGGACGTACCAATCGAAGTAGAGATCCATGTTCTTAAGCCAGTCTAAGAAAACTTGTGGGTCGAGTTTGCCGTCAAAGGTTGGTGCGCCGACCTTAACGCTCCTCAGGTATTGCGCATTCGGATCAGGCACAGGTTGATGTGGTGGTCGAGGGGCGAGGTGTCCATAACCTTGGCCTTGTAGCGGTGGGGCGATGTGTTAATAACCATGATCTTGCGATAGTGGGGTTGCAACACGTGCTTCTTCGATCCTAGCGTGCCTCTCGTTGGTGTAATTCAAGGTGTCACGGGTAGCTCTGCTCTCTTGGGCTACGGTATCAAATCGTGCTACTAGTTTAACGAATTTCTTAAGCAGTTAAGGAGTTCAGACTCTACACTGCCTGACATGCTGGACTCACTAGTTAACTCACTTAACTCTCCCAATCGATAAGGTAGACCTGTGCGAGTGGGCATGCACTAAGAGCTAAATAAAATGAGTGTGTACTAACAACTAATGAGATTGACAGATATTTTTTCAATTAAAGACTCAACTAAAAAAAATTCCTAACCTAGCCACTACCAAAAATGATGCGAAACAATGTGATGCAGGTACAAAGATCAATGACAGTAATGTCTCGCCAAATCAGCGATCGATCAAGGCAGGAAGTTCAAGAAGAAAATGAAGCTTTCGATGGTTTTTAAGCAAAAAAATTACAAGTGTACTAAGTTCAGACCTTTGTAAATTATTCAGATAATCAATGTAATAATTTGTTCTCTTAATACAGTTCGGCTCGTAATATTAGATCAGCAAATATACTTGACAACAAAATCGCTCACTCACTAATTAAACAGAATACAACACAATCGCAATTGATATTAAAATTGATAATAGCATGCA